>JABUQX010110429.1:0-19642 GCA_015478945.1 Trachelipus rathkii | reverse complement strand
GTTGTACTTCGTTCCAATCATCGTTTGGGTGTTTAACCGTTTCGCATTTATCGTGCGTTCTCTATGCTTCGTTACAACTTGCTATTCCTATTCTTCATAAAAATTACATACTTGCAGTCTACTTAAAACAAAATTTAACTTCTTTTTTTTTTATTTTGGCTTTTAATTTATTGTTGATAGTTTTTTTGTTTATAGTTTCCACCTCGCTGTCTTTTTGTTTAGTGTTTCTCCCAAAGAAGACAACTTCATTCAACACGTGTCAAACAAAAAGTGTTTTTCAAAGAGGTGAGGTAGTGTTTGTTAATTAAACAACAATAGTATTTTTCAAGGAGGGGAGGTAGTGTTTGTCAAACAATAATAGTGTTTATCAAGGAGGTGAAGCAGTGTTTATCAAGCAACAATAGTGTTCCTCAAAGAGGTGAGGAAGTTTGTCAAACATCAATAGTGCTTATCAAAGAGGTGAGGTAGTGTTTGTCAAACAACAATAGTGTTTCTCAAAGAGGTGAGGTAGTGTTTGTCAAACAACAATAGTGTTCTCAAAGAGGTGAGGTAGTGTTTGTCAAACAACAATAGAATTTCTCAAAGAGGTGAGGTAGTGTTTGTCAAGTAATAGTGTTTATCAGGAGGTGAAGCAGTGTTTATCAACAATAGTGTTCCTCAAAGGTGAGGAAGTTTGTCAAACATCAATGGGTGCTTATCAAGAGGTGAGGTGTTTGTCAAAGCAACTATAGTGTTTCTCAAAGAGGTGAGGTAGTGTTTGTCAATCAACAATACTGTTTCTCAAAGAGTGAGGTAGTGTTTGTCAAACATCAATAGTGCTTATCAAAGAGGTGAGGTAGTTTTTGTCAAACAACAATAGGTGTTTCTCAAGAGGTGAGTTAGTGTTTCAATCAACATTAGTGTTTCTCAAAAGAGGTAGGTAGTGTTTGTCAGAAACACAATAGTGCTTCTCAAAAAGAGGTGAGGTAGTGTTTGTCAAACAACAATAGCGTTTCTAAAGGGTAGGAATATATTGTTTATCAAACAACAATAGTGTTCTCCAATGAGGTGAGGCTGTGCCAAGCAACAACAGTTTTTCAAGGAGGTGAGGTAGTGTTTGTCAAACAACAAAGAGGTGAGGTACTGTTTGGCAAATAAAAAGTTTTTCTCAATATGAGGTAGTGTTTGTCAAACTAATAGTGTTTATCAAAGGGGTGAGGTAGTGTTTGTCAAACAACAATAGTGTTTCTCAAAGAGGTGAGGTAGTGTTTGTCAAAAACAATAGTGTTTCTCAAAGAGGTGAGGTAGTGTTTGTCAAACAACAATAGAGTTTCTCAAGGAGGTGAGTTAGTGTTTGTCAAAAACAATAGTGTTTCTCAAAGAGGTGGGATAGTGTTTGGCAAAACATTTCATCATTAAACTATTTTAAAAACGGATTGCGATTCGGGGTTTTATTTTGTAATTGTGAAAATTATATTTCGAGATGAATTCGGATTTTTGATCCTTGGCAAAGAATTCCAAAAAAAAAACATTCTTCTTTTCCTGCTCCTCCTTCCTCTTGGCTTTCCTTTAAGTCTTCATTTCCCACATCCTCTTTCATCTATTTATCTTTCTTCATACCATATTTTAAATGTTTTCCTTAAATAATTTTAATTTGTTATTATTTCTTTCTTTCAATGTATAAACTATTTCCTAAAAATTTTAACAATCTTTCTACTTGTTTCTTCGTCTACTTATCATACTCTCTCTCTCTCTCTCTCTCTCTCTCTCTCTCTCTCTCTCTCTCTCTCTTTACCATTCAACATTTTTCTTCGTTTTCCCTTCCTCAGCATCAGGACTTTCCACCCTTTCTCTTGATCTTGAACGCCTTTTTAGTGACCACTAATCATTTGCATATTTTCACATCTCTCTCTCTCTCTCTCTCTCTCTCTCTCTCTCTCTCTCTCTCTCTCTCTCTCTCTCTCTCTCTCTCTCTCTCTCTCTCTCTCTCTCTCTCTCTCTCTCTCCTCATCCCCTCCATTATCTCTGGTCTATCTGTCAACTCTGCAATTAATCTCACCATTTATCCGTCCTTACTTTGATTCTATCTATCTATCTATCTATCTATCTATCTATCTATCTATCTATCTATCTATCTATCTATCATCCAGTAAAATCGTATTAAATAATTTGAATGAAAGATTTTAAATCTCTCTCTCTCTCTCTCTCTCTCTCTCTCTCTCTCTCTCTCTCTCTCTCTCTCTCTCTCTCTCTCTCTCTCTCTCTCTCTCTCTCTCTCTCTAGTGTCCCAAATGATATTGATTTAATTGGCTTGTTTAGCCTATCGCCCGAACAACCGAAATTTCGTTAATACTCGATTTAGATTTAATGGAGAGCGGAACAGACATGATATATTACCATATTACCAATTTAAGGGCTTTCTTTTATTCACTACTACTACTACTACTACTACTACTACTACTACTACTACTACTACTACTACTACTACTACTACTACTACTACTACTACTACTACTACTATTATTATTATTATTATTATTATTATTATTATTATTATTATTATTATTATTATTATTATTATTATTATTATTATTATTATTATTATTATTATTATTATTATTATTATTATTATTATTATTATTATTATTATGGTAATTATTACCCAATTAAGCTTGTCAATTTTTTTTTTATAACTTACGTTATCGAACAAAATGTACAAAAGCGCGCATGGTGACAGAAGCATTTTTTTTTTCAAACAATGCAAAGTGAAATAAATTATAAATATAAAAATAAATTACGCTAAGTGAGGTTATGATACGTTAAGTAAGGTTATGTTGAGTTACGTTAGTTTACATAGATTTAAACTTTTTTTTTTTAAATATTTTTTTAAGGAATTAATGACTCTTCTTATTACTATAGTTTAAATTTGACCCACACATTTCTATTTCGCTTGCATGAAATGCTTTCGAATCCATGCAATCATGTTTATGGATGTGAAGGCATAGACATGGTCCATTATTATTTTACTTACAGTACTAGTAGTAGCTGGATCTTGTCAGTTATGCGTGAATGAGTTTTATTCATAGCGATTGCATAAATCCGAACTCATTTTTATTTGATATAATTCATAAGAAAACTTTTATTATAATAAAGAAGCTTCACACCTATAAAAATATTAATAAAACAAGTCCTAATTATTTATTTAAATCTATGTAACCTAACGTAACTTAACTTAACATAACCAAACTTATATATATATATATATATATATATATATATATATATATATATATATATATTATATATATATATATATATATATATATATATATATATATATATATATATATATATATATATATATATATAATTTATTTCACTTTCCATTGTTTCAATAAACAAATTCACAACTAAACATGCTGTAATAAACTTATATAAATGTAGAAAAAAAAGTTCAAACTTTTTTCGCTATGCGGCTCCATGTTTACTTTGAACATTATGTTCAAAAGATTAGTATTAAGAAAATTAAATGACAATCAGAAGAAATTATTCAGAGAATTGGAAGTTAAAAGTAAAACTTATATTATTATTATTATTATTATTATTATTATTATTATTATTATTATTATTATTATTATTATTATTATTATTATTATTATTATTATTATTATTATTATTATTACTACTACTACTACTACTACTACTACTACTACTACTACTACTACTACTACTAATAATAATAATAATAATAATAATAATAATAATAATAATAATAATAATAATAATAATAATAAATGTTATATATATAGGTCAAAGAAAGTATGTAGTTACTAAAAGTTAATTGTGAAGTTCAAAAAGTTTTTTTATTGGAATTGAGGTTAAGGTCGCAGACACGCGAACGGTGGTTGGGAACGACGAAGATTTCGACAAAATTATGTTAAATGCGATCGACAATATTGTCGATGGACGAGAATTTTGTCGGATGTCTTTTTAGCCTTGTGAAAAGCAAGGATTTTTCGGTTGATTTATTATGTGTCTTCGAGAATTTTTTTTTTGTTATTTAATAACATACAAGAATCTCTCTCTCTCTCTCTCTCTCTCTCTCTCTCTCTCTCTCTCTCTCTCTCTCTCTCTCTCTCTCTCTCTCGTAAATGACTGACATATTTTTGTTGGTGTATCGACAATGAAATTGTAGGCTAATATTTGGGTACGACAAACAATCGAATTAAAAAAAAAGAAAGCTACCAATTGATTAGTAAGTTCGAATAACATTTGTCAACTACAAAAAAATTCTCCGTCTTTGAACGGATATGTCTAATAGTTACCAGTGATGAAATAAGGGTAACCATCCTGCATGTAAATACATATATAAAAATGTATATATATATATATATATATATATATATATATATATATATATATATATACTATATATACTATATATATATATATATATATATATATATATATATATATATATATATATATATATATATATATATATATATATCTCTCTTTTTTCTTTTGCAAACTTAAACATTTCATCATATACATTCGTACTTGTGCCAAGATTTGCGTAAACAAAATTTTGACATAAGTACGTAACAAATTGTATAAAAGGCTTCCCCGTTGCCTTATTGAGCATTCTCTCTATTCTCTCCCCACACTCTTCTCATGCCACTCCAGTCGGACTCACTAACAACTTGCTTGCTCCTAAGAAGAAAGAAATCCGAATTACAAGAAAACCCAACTTTCAAGCAAGGGAGGTAAAACTTCAGGAAAAGTCCGCAACAGCAGAATCGACTCATCTCAATTTTCAAGAGAGCTGTGAATGAATTGGCAAATTAAAGGTTAAACGCAGGAAAAGTCTGTGACTGCTCATCGAAACTTTAGAAGATAAAAGAGAGAAAAAAGGAATCATTGTTTTTATTTGTTGAATAAATCATCATTTGTTTTATGACTTTTAAATCATCACTACAAGTCACTTATAGAGAGGCCTTTATACCAAGAACCAAAAATACTTTAAAGAACTTCAAAGGACCCTGTATATATATATATATATATATATATATATATATATATATATATATATATATATATATATATATATATATATATATATATATATATATATATAAATATATTTAATAAATATAGAAATTTATATATATAAAAACATATATATATATATATATATATATACTATATATATATATATATATATATATATATATATATATATATATATATATATATATATATATATATGAGGGGATAGAGAGAAATAGAAAAGAAATGTGAGTAGAAGGATCAAATTGCATTTCAAACATATAACCCAACTTCGAAGAACAATTTTCATTCAACAAGGCAAAATCAAACTCTCTCTCTCTCTCTCTCTCTCTCTCTCTCTCTCTCTCTCTCTCTCTCTCTCTTTATCTTCTTTAAGTATCTCGCTTAATCTTTCTTTATCACCTTATATCTCTTCTTCTATCAATTCTTTCCCTCATTTTATATTTTTAGTGTTTTATTTTTTATATTAATATTCTTCCCTTCCTTTCTCTCTCTCTCTCTCTCTCTCTCTCTCTCTCTCTCTCTCTCTCTCTCTCTCTCTCTTTCTCTCTCTTTCCATTCTCTCACTCTCTCTCTCTCTCTCTCATACTCTCTGTGTGTGTCTCTCTCTGTGTGTATCTCTCTCTCTGCGTGTATCTCTCTCTCTCTCTCTCTCTCTCTCTCTCTCTCTCTCTCTCTCTCTCTCTCTCTCTCTCTCTCTCTCTCTCTCTCTCTCTCTCTCTCTCTCTCTCTCTCTCTCTCTCTCTCTCTCTCTCTCTCTCTCTCATCTATTTGCAAATTTGGAAGAATTGAAGAACATTGCCAGATTATTATAATTCCCATATAATAATAATAATAATAATAATAATAATAATAATAATAATAATAATAATAATAATAATAATAATAATAATAATAATAATAATAATAATAATAATAATAATAATAATAATAATAATAATAATAATAATAATAATAATAATAATAATAATAATAATAATAATAATAATAATAATAATAATAATAATAATAATAATAATAATAATATTTTCGAGAAGTTCTTTTCCCAGTGAATCACGTAAATGCTGTATTAAAACAACGAACTTTTTGCTCAATGTACAAAAATGATGTTAAACAAAAAACTTATTTATAGTTTTTATTCATTATTTGAAATCTTAAGTTGAAAATTACAATTTAATTATGAATCTAACTGCATAAATCATAGCAATTAAACCATTTCGTTCGTGTAGGGATGAAGAATCACAGTATTATCATCGATATTATTATTATTTTTGATAATGGTTTTGCATTGGTGAAAGCTAAAGGTGAGTTTTTTTAAATAAAACAAGATGAAATTTTTTGACATTACCATGTATATGTGTATAATAATAATAATAATAATAATAATAATAATAATAATAATAATAATAATAATAATAATAATAATAATAATAATAATAATAATAATAATAATAATAATAATAATAATAATAATAATTTCAATTTAAATTTCAAAACTTTATTCAGATAAGAAAAATTACATTATTTACATAGTCCAATATTTTACAACTTCATTATAGCAATTAATTATAATAACATAAAATAATTTCCCTAGTATCTGAAATGGGTCTGCTAATTGCAACACAGTGTCGTGTCCTTTGAGACCCGAAATATAATTAACAACAATAAGTATAAAATACAAATAATTGTATACAATAATAATAATAATAATAATAATAATAATAATAATAATAATAATAATAATAATAATAATAATAATAATAATAATAATAATAATAATAATAATAATTGAAATAAATAAAATAGTACTAATAGTATCCATAATAATATTAATAATAATAATAATAATAATAATAATAATAATAATAATAATAATAATAATAATAATAATAATAATAATAATAATAATAATAATAATAATAATAATAATAATAATAATAATAATATTGATTCTTGTATTCTTCAAATATTTAAAAATAAAAATAATGTATTTTTCTTCACCATTTTTTATCTTCTACAACAAATAAAATATTAACAAACAAATTAATTGATAAATAAAAATGTCAAACAAGTAAATAAACAAAGAAACAAACACAGATAAAAATAAAAACAAATAAAACAACCATTTTATCACAAGTGATGTTTTTTTTATTTAAAGGTTGTCAGAAATAGAACTATTTAAAGGTTGTCAGATAAAGACTATTTAAAGGTTGCCAGAAATAGATTATTTTAAAGTTGATAGAAATAAAATATTTAAAGATTGCCAGAATTTAATTTTACAGAAATTACAGAAATGGTCTATTTAAAAAGGTTGCCAAAATTGGACATTTTTAAAGGTTGCCAGAAATTAACTACTCAATAGTTGCCAGAAATTGACTACTTAATAGTTGCCAGAAGTTGACTACTTAATAGTTGCCGGAAATTGACTACCTAATAGTTGCCAGAAATTGACTACTTAATAGTTGCCAGAAATAAGCTATTTTTAACAGCCACTATTTGAAAAGGTTGCCAAAATTGGACATTTTTAAAGGTTGCCAGAAATTGACTACTTAATAGTTGCCAGAAATAAGCTATTTTAACAACCACCTAAAATGGACTTAAACCCGGATACAAGAAACGAGGAAATGTAAGTCGAAAAAGAAACTTTCATTAATACGTTATTAATACTTTGCTGTTATTAATACATGTTGCTCTCTCAAACCCCATTTAAACGGTCTCCATAGCAACCTAGTATTTCACACCTCCCCCAACCCCCCCCGGATACCAAACCTACCCCCCCTTGCCCCCCCTAGGGTAACCAAAAAACCCTCCCATCAATTCATTATAAGAAAATCAAATAGTGACCGAGACCGAGCCATGGGTTACCATTGAGTATGATTGATGTATTTGCAATGCCTTTTTTTGCCCTTCATCACGCCACCTAATTATTATTATTATTATTATTATTATTATTATTATTATTATTATTATTATTATTATTATTATTATTATTATTATTATTATTATTATTATTATTATTATTCTTGTATGTGAAATCATATATATATATATACGTGTGTGTGTGTGTGTGTGTGTGTATTATTCTTTTTATTATTATTATATTATTATGTATATATTATTATTATTATTATTTCATGATTTTCTTGTGTAGTGAAATTCTTGTTTCGGTTCCCATAGAGTCATATAGTATATATATATATATATATATATATATATATATATATATATATATATATATATATATATATATATATATATATATATTCATATATATATAATAACTTAATATATATATATATATATTTATATATATATATATATATATATAAATATATATATACAATATAATATATATATATATATATATATATATATATATATATATATATATATATATATATATATATATATATATATATATATATATATATATATATATATATATATATATATATATATATATATATATATATATATTAGTAAATAAATTTTAATTACCCATATTAAGCAGTTACAGCTGCAACAATATTAACAGTAACATAAACTGGTATAGTAGTGGCAGATTGCGCGACTGCGCAGTGGCAGCAAAACTACAGCGTGGCAGTTGCAGCTGCGGTTGCGATGGCAGTAACGTGGCAGTAGAAAGTAACATAAGTAACAATAGCGGTATTAGCGGCAGCGATCGCTATAGTAGCACAAAGCAGTTGTCGTCTTTATCGGCACAGCAGCATGACTAGCGGCCATCAACGGTAACAATAGTATTAGTAACGGTAATAGTAATAGTAACAGTATCAGTAACAGTAACAATAGCAGTAGCAGCAACAGAGTAGAGGCAATAACATCCAGTAGAGTATCAGTAACCGGTGAAGTTATCAACGGCAACACTAGCAGTAACGGTAGGAGTATCAGTAGTAGCAGTGGCAGTAACAATGGGAATATCAACAACAGTAGCAGCAGCAGAAATAGCTGTAATAACATCAGTAAGTATCGGTAACAGTTGAAATATCAGCAGCAGCGGTAACGCATTAGCAGTAGCAGTAACATTGGGAATATCAGCCCAGAGAAGCTTTGAATTTCAGCAGTAACTGTAGCAGCATCAGGAACAGCAGTAGCGAGTAGCAGTAGCAGTATCAGTAACAGTAAGAATATCAGCAGAGCAGTTGCAGTAACATTGGAATATCAGCAGTAACAGTAGCAGCATCAGCAACAGCGGTAGCGGTAGCGGTAGCAGTAGCAGTAGCAGTAGCGGTAGCGAGCGGTAACGGTAAGAATATCAGCAGAAGCATTAGATTACATTTAGAATTTCAGAAGTAACGTAGCAACATCAAGAACAGCAGTAGCAGTAGTAGTAGCAGTAACGGTAGCGCGATAGCAGTAGCAGCAAAAATATCTGCGGCAATGCAACGATAGCGGTTGAGGTAGCGACAGTAGCAGCAACAGTGGCAGCAGTAGCAGTAGCAGTGGCTTGAGTAGCAGTAACATTCAGAATATCAGCGAAGCATTAGCGGATTACGGTAGAGATTTCAGCGTAACGGTAACGCATCAACGAAGAGCATTAGCAGTAGCGGTAGCGGTAGCAGTAACGGTAAGGAATATCAGCAGAGCATTAGCAGTTACGGTGAGATTTCAGCGGTAACAGTAGCAGCATCGGCAGCAGCAGTAGTAGCAGTAGCAGTAACATTAAGAATATCAGCGTAGCATTAGCAGTTACAGTAGGAATATCAGCAGTAACAGCATCAGCAACAGCAGTAGCAGTAACAGTAGTAATATCAGCAGTAGCAGTAACATTAGAAATATCAGCAGTAGCAGTTACAGTAGGAATATCAGCAGTAGCAGTAACAGTGGAAGTGTATCAGCAACAGCAGTAGCAGTAGCAAAATCATTAGAAATATCAGCAGTAGCAGTATTACAGTAGGAATATCAGTGTAGTAGCGGCAGTAACAGTAACAGCAGCAGGAATAGCGGTAGCAGTAGCAGCAACAGTAGCAGTAACATTAACAGTAGCATTAGCAATAGCAAGTAGCAGTAGCAGTAGCAGTAGCAGTAGTAGTAGCAGTTACAGTAGAAATATCAGCAGTAACAGTGATAGCCACAGCAGTAGCGGTAACAGTAGTAACATCAACGTAGCAGTAACATTATAAATATCAGCAGTAGCAGTTGCAGTAGCAGTGTGAGTACAGTAGAATATCAGCAGTAACAGTAACAGTAACAGCATCAACAACAGCAGTAGCAGTAACAGTAGTAATATCAACAGTAGTAGTAACATTAAAAATATCAGCAGTAGCAGTAATTGTAAAGCATCAATTCGACCTTAAAAGTCACTATAAACACGAAATTACCTCCAAAAACTTTCGTTCAGGTGACACGTTTTCGTCTGAGGTGAACGAAAAAATATTCCAAAAAGATTCGCGCGAATCGAAACCGAATTAAAAGGAGAAAAAGTTTTATTAATACATATAAAAAGAAAAAAAAAAGACTTTCTTTAGAGACGTCGTGTGTGTCCTTCATTCTGGGGTTTTACGACTCTTAAGTGAAATGAATGAGGAAAAAAAAGTTGCACAGAAAGTGAGACACACACACACAATTCACACACACACACACACACACACACACACACACACACACACACACACACACACACACACACACACACACACACTAGCTCACTTTAAGAGGAAAATATAGAAAGCTTTTCCGTCGTGATGTTAAAGGTTCTCAGGGTAAGTAGTTAACTTGAAGCTTTAAAACCCCTGAAGCAGTAGCCGGGGCAGTAGTAGGAAGCGCCGGATCAGGATCATTAGGTGGAGGAGCAGGAGCAGGAGCTGACGGGATAGGTTCCGCCGGTTCAGGACATGTAATAGCTAGGGCAGTCCCCAGGTCATCTCTAGTATCTGAGCAACAGTTGGATCAAATTTTTCAACACAAAGCATTGAGGGAAGACATTTCATGATCATTATTCACGCAGATCGGGTTCCAGGGTTTTAGGGTTCCAAGGTACTAGGATTTCGTGGTTCCATGTTCCCAGCGTTCCAGGATCCATGTTCCCATGGTTCCTAGGATTTCTTGGTTCAATGTTCCCAGGGTTCCAGGATCCGTGTTCCCATGGTTCCTAATGGATTCATGTTCCCATGGTTCCTAGGATTTCTTGGTACCATATTCTCAGGGTTCCAGGATCCATGATTCCATGGTTCCAGGGTCCCAGGGCTTTAGGGTTCTAGGGTTCCACGTCCTAAAGATCCAGGGTTTCAGGGTCCAAAAGACCCCAATGGATTACAACACATTGTTGCACTTGTTAGATTAAAATATATTTTCAGGGCTTTTCTCGCTGAAATATCAGAGCTCAAGCTACAATCTAACATCAATGAATTTGGATATGTAAAGCACACACACACACACACACACACACAATATTATCTCCCACCAAGATAACCAAATCCCTTCAACCTCAAACGTAACACCCTCTTCACCATCAATATACCCAGCTTGACCATATAACACTGAAACAGCCCTAACTTCAGATTCTCATAATACTATCAGACACGAAAACATAACCAATACGCCTTAAGAAAAATACCACCTTAAACAAACTATAGAAAGCAAACTAAACACACATCACGTAGAAGCCCACCTGATTCGAACTAGATAACAAACTCTCGCATTCTTTTAACCCAGCCGCTCAAAGGTCAACCAAATTTAAATATCACCTACGGAAATATTTAACAAGTCTAACTATATATGCATGTGGCAAGTAGTCAAAAAAATAAAAATACTCACTTCTCATATTGCATAATTAATTTACTACTATCAATAGTAAAATAAACTTATAATCTAATATCTTCTATTAAATTTATCCCTACCTTATAAGTTATATTTATTAATAATAATATCTCTCTCTTCTTACTCTATTTCTAGTCTATCTTCTATCTTCTACGCTCTCGTCTTCTCTCTCTCCTCTCTCTCTTCTCAATCTCTCTCTCTCTCTCTCTCTCTCCTCTTCTCCTCATCCCCCCTCCATTGATTCATCTGTCTATCTGTCAACTCGTGCAATTAAAATCACCATTTATTCGCGCTGAAGCTGCTCAGTTTTAGGCAAGAAGGTCTTGACATCAAAATGAACAAAACCATCTTCATAGTATCCTTTATCATAAGATGGAACCTATATTTCAATTAAATGATCCCAAAATTATTGGAAGACATATAAACTTATCCAGAGAAGTTAAACATCTGGGAGTCATCTTTAATCATAACTCACTTGGAACGAGCATCTCAAGAGGGTCCTTGATAAAGGTACAAGAAGTTAAGAACTCTATGGACTTGCAACTTATCTACTCCTTCTCTTCATTACTCTCTCTCCTGACATCAAACCTTACTCTGCTTCCTCTCTACTCTCTCTCTCTCTCTCCTGCCTTCAATGCTTCTCCAGACAATTTCTCTGGTGTGTGTGTGTGTGTTATTCTTGTCATACTACTGCAATTAATCACAGTTAATCCTGAATCTAACTTACTTTCAGCCCACTTTCTCAGCATAGTTTCTCTCTTCTATGCATGTCTATTCTATCTATCTATTCATTATCTATATTCATCTATACTATCTATCTACTTCGATATCTATCTTTCATATTCACATATAACAAACTATATTAAATGTCTTAAATTTCGCCCCCACGTAAATTTACTCCACCTCCCTCTTTCTCTAGCTATCCTCTCTCTCTCTGTATCTCACTTCTCTCACCTCTCTTCGCTAGCTATTCTTCTCTCTTCACTCTTCTCTCTCTTTCTAGTCTTTTCTTCTTATCTATTATACCCTCCATATCTCTGTGCGGTCGTAGTTGTTCAACTCTGCAATTAATTCTACATTCTTAATCGTTTTATACTCTAGTTGATTTTTAAGTAGCTATCTAACGTTCTATTTAAATAATATATATTTTACGTGCCCGGTATATCATAATTCTAATAAGTTATTAACATACTTACTTGATGTATGCTGAGTTCTTTTTAGTATATTGCTGTATGTATCTGTCTACAGTCGTCACTACTTGCTATCTATCTACTCTAAATCTAATCTTCTTTTATCTATGCTATCTAAATCTAATCTAATCTTAAATCCTAAAATTTCAAACCAAAATAAAAATTATTCCTTTCTCCAAAATTTTCTCACAGTTTTTTAAAATGATTTCTTTATTCTCTCTCCCCTCTCTTCTTCTCCTCCTCCTTCTCTCTCCTCCCCTTCTCTCTTCCTTTCCTCTCTCTCTTCTATCTCTCTCTCTCTCTTCTCTGCTCTCCTCGCTCTCTCTCTCTCTCGTCTCTCTCTCTCGTCTCTTCTCTGCCATCTCTACATCTCTCTATCTCTTCTCTCTCTCTCTCTCTCTCTCTTTCGTCTCTCTCTCTCTCCTCCATTTCTCTCTCTCTCTCTCTTTCTCGTTCGTCTAGCTCTCCTATCTCCTTCTTCTTAATCATCTCTTCTCTCTCTTCGTTCTCTTCTTTCTCTTCTATCATCATCATCTACTCTCTTCTTTTCTTTCTTTCTTTATCTTCTTATAATGCTCATACATCCTTCTCTTCATAACCTCATCCTCATACTAATCTGCTTCTCTCTTCTCTCGTATACTCTCTTCTCTCTCTCGATTTTCATATACTCTACTCTCATCTCTCCCTCTCTCGTTCTTCCTCTTTACCCACTCTCATTATCACTGCGTCTCTCTTCTCTCTCTCGTCTGTATCTTTCTTCTCTCTCTCTCTCTCTCTCTCCTCTCTTTCTCTTCCTCTGTCTATCTCTCTCTCTCTTTCTCTACTGCGTTCTGCTCTCTCTCTCTCTCTCTCTCTCTCCTTCTCTCTCTCTCTGCTCATGCTCTCTACTCTCTCATCGCACCTCCTCGCCTCCCTCTCTCTTCTTCTCTCTCTCATCTCTCTCTCTGTCGTTCTCTCTCTCTCTTCTCTCTTCTCTCGTCTCTCTCTCTCTCTTTCGTGTCCTCTCTGCTTATTACTCTTCTCTTTGAATTTGCTTGTGCTTCTCTCTCTCTCTTCTCTCTCCTCTCCTCTCTCCTTCTCCCTCTCTCTCTTCTCTCTCTGTCTCTCTCTCTTCTTCTCTCTTCTCAGTCTCTTCTCTCTCTATCTTAGCTCTACTACCTCGTTCTCCTCTCTTCTGCTCTCTCTATCTCTACCACGTCCTCCTTCTTACCTACATCCCTCCTCCTCCACTCCCTTCTAGTTTCTCTCCTCGTCTCTCTCCCCTCTTCTCTTCTCTTACTCTCTCTCTCTGCCTTCTCTTCCTCTCTCATACTCTACGCTGCTCTCACCTCTCTTAGCTCTCTACTCTCCATTCTACTCATCTTTCTATCGTCTTCATCTCTTCTATCTCTCTCATCTCTGTCATCTTCTCTATCTCTCTCTACTTCTCCTCCTCTCCTCTCTTCTCTACTCTCTGCCTTTCTATTCATCTCGTGCTATTCCTCTCTCTCTCACTCTCTCATCTTAAGTCATTCCATAAAGTTGATAGAATAGTATTGATTTAATTGGCTTAGTTTAGCCTAATCGCGTCACGAACTTCCTATGACCGTAAATATTCTCGGTTAGATACTCGGATTTAGATTTATGGAGAGGCGGCAACAGGACAATGAATATATTCCCATAATCAGAATCTAGAATATTATTTCAGACTACTACTTATTCTATACCACTACTATACTATACTACTACTACTACTTCTACTACTATTTATTATTTATTTTTTAGTTTCTCTTATTATCTGATATTTATTACTTATTATATATTATTATTATTCATTATATTATGGCTCATGTTCCCATATTCTAGCTTTACCTAAAGCCTTAGTCATTTTTTAATTACTTAACATTACTGTATATCGAACATATACCTGTATCAATAAAGCGCGCCATTGGTTTAGGGTCTTGAACATCTTGGGTGACGATCGAAGGAAAGTCTTACTGTTTTATATTGTCAAAGGTTGATGTTTTTTGATCAAATAAAAGGGCAATTGGGTACTGGGATCTGTGGTTAGGCTTAAGCTAATATATAAGAGTGTTGATTATAAAGTTAGATAAAATGTATAAAAAATTGACTTATGTTGTATAAGTGTATCTACATAGTGAGCTAATTTGAAGTTAGGTCTTAATCGACAGCGGCGTTAAAGTTAAGGTTCATGCTGAGTTGTTTAAGTTAGTTTACATAGATTTAAACCTTTTTGTGTTTTAGTATAGTTGAGTTTTCCCCCATTCCTTTAATAAAGTGTGTATTTGTGTGGTTATTTGTGGTATAAGCTTCTATTGTGTTGGTATGGCGACGCTATATATTACAATTTTGAATCGTGGGGCTACCAGTACGTATGTTGTGTAGGCTTGATGGTGGTTTGTTTCTTCATCTTTGGATCCGAAATTAGGTGTGACTGGTATTAGGCCTCGGGACCATCCTCATGCCAAAGTCGTATGATTGTGAATCCTAGGCTACAATTAGAGGTCATGTTTGAAGGGCGAGGATAGGGTTCAGCCTAGTGCGTAAGCTTAGGCTTGGTTTGGTTGTCCTAGACTAGGTTAATTTCATTAGGTTGATTTCGGTTGGGTTAGATTCTGTAGTGTAGGTAAGTTTGCGCTTGTCATTAAGTTAGTAAGTGAGCTGGATGATTTCTTGTCAGTTTAGGTATAGTTAGGTTAGGCTAGGCTTTCAATGGAGTGAATTGAGAGGTTCTTTTCTTCGCATACGCGCATTGCGGTTTAAGGTAGAATCTTCGAACTTATTTTATTTGGTGTTTTCATATAATGTTTTCTCTAAAAAAACAAACTTTTTTTTACATTTTAATATAGTGAGCTTCACACCTTTATTAAAGAAATCATATTAATCCAAATAACAAGGCTAATAGTATTTGTTTTAAATCTATGCATAATATCCCTAGCGAGTCATATACTTAACCGTATAGGGTTAAATCTAAATTGTTAAGCTATTTATATAATAGTTTTAATTATATCTTATTATATTATTATTATATACTATATAATTAATTAATAGTAGTTTCTTTTGATATATTTTAATAGGTTATATTAATATAGTATTATATTATATACTATAATTAATTTAGTATTCTATATTTATCTTAATAGGTTATTATATATATATACAGGTTTATATATATGATTATTATTATAAGATTATGATTATTTTATAAGAGTATGTTTATGTTTTGCAATGAATTTAGTATATATAATAGATTTATGAGTGATTTTCGACTTTCTTCCATGTTGTCTTCAATAAAAAATCACAACTAAATGGCATTGTTTATAGTGTGTAGAGAAAATAAATTTTAAAAACTTCTTGTAGCTATGCCGAAGCTGCGTGCACTTTGTTTGAACATTTTATTCCAGAACGTTAAATTGCCAAAAAAGATGTTGACTTCTTCTACATTTTGTTCAGTGAGTTAAATGACAACCCCTAAGTTAGCGTGAGATCCGAGCTAAATTTTAGATGGGTTTATTGATTTAGGGTTTTAACTATATTTTCTACTTTATAAGTTCATATGAATCTATCGAATGATATATATTATTACTGATATGTTTATTTTTATAATGTAGTTTTTTCAGTCATAGAAAATTATGATCCAATAATTTGTTTTATATTTTTCTTACCACACTTTGCTCATATTGATCGTCCGCTTTGTTAGAACATACGGCTTAAGTGTGGTTTAGGCAGCCACACATTATCAATATGGCATGGAACGTAGTGGAGCATTACGGAACGGAATTAAAACAGTTTAGTTAAAATCTGGAATATTGACCAAAATAATTCAGAAGAGTTTTCATAATTACAGATTAAGTTAGCAATGGATTTGTCATGTTCTCCGTGTTTTTGTCATGTTCTCTGTGTCTTTGTCATTCTTTTTTGTCATTATCCCTGTGTTTTTGTCATCTCTTTGTTACATAATTTTCTATATTGCATTTGCGGTAAGCATATATATTCTTAATGATAATTGAGCTGTATTTTCTTATATGCGACACGTCTTTTCACACAATCTCATTATTTCATATATTATTACTTGCGATCACTCAGATTTGATTATCTCATAATTGTGAATAATCTTTTTATATTCAGTGATTATAGATATATATAGGTATATATATTTTATTCATGTCCAGATAATTAAAATTGTGTATAATAAAAAAATATGAATTGAAAATGGTAATTCCATTATGACTCAACTATAAATATATTATTTGACTTATACTGTCGCACTACTACCTGGAATTACTATGACTAACATAGGACTAACTCACCCGTTAACTCATACTATGAAACTCGACTCAATCAACTAACTTATCACACAACTGTCAAGCAACTAAAATGTAATAAAATAATAATTAATAATAATAATAATATAAATAATATTTAAATATAATAATAATATAATTAATAATACAATAATAATAATAATAATAATGAATTATAATAATAATTTTAAGCAAATATAAATGTTTCGTTAAAAAATGATAGGTCAAAGAAACTATATGTTTTACTAAAAAAATTTAATTGTGAAGTTCAAAAAAGTTTTTTTTTTATGTGGGTATTCAGGGTTAGGGCGCAGGACAACGCAAACGGTAAAGTATAGGCATTATTGGTTTTATATAGAGGTATACGAACGAACTGAGATTTCGGAGCAAAGATTATATGTTAATATATGACGATCCGACAGATATATTTCTATGGTCCATAGCACTTTAAGAAGAATTTGTATCGTAGATTCGTCTTGATTACCATTGTCTGAAAAGCAATAGAGATTTTTCTGGTATTAGATTTTATTATTGTGCTCTTCTGATGAAAAAAATTTTTCTTTGTCATTGTCATTTAAAGAGTTACAAGATCGTCTCTCTCTCCTCTCTTCTCTCTCTACTCTCTTCATCTCTCTCTTCTCTCTCTCTCTCTCTCTCATTTATCTCTCTCTCATTTATCTCTCTCTTTCCTCTCTCTCTTCTCTCTCTCTCCGTGTTCATAAGGAAGTGCTTACTCTCTCTGCAGTTACTATTTCTCTCTTTCTCTTCTCTCCTCTTTATCTTTATTTCTCTATCTTTCTCATTTTCGTCATCTCTCTCTTATCACTCTATTCCTAATCCTCACGTCTCTGCCTTCTCTCCTCTCTCCTCTCTTCTCTCTCGCTCTCTCTTCTACTCTCTCTCTCTCTCTCTCTCTCTCTCTTCTCTCTCTCTCGTTAAATGACATAGACATATTTTTGTTAGTGTATCAGATATCAATTGAAAATCGATGTAGTTGACTAATTTTTGAGGGTTCGCTAAGTCAATCGGGTTAAAAAGAAGTCTAACCAACATTATGCTCATTAATGTAAGTTATTCGAGCATTTACTTTTGTGCTGTTGTAGTAACATCTTGTCAAAGAGATACTCAAAAATATATCCTATGAATAGGTTGTATAAGATATGAGTGAATATGAGAGATGGGGTAAACCGTATTTCCCTGCAATGTTCAAGAATTCAAAAGTTATGAATGGCGCTCACTCTAACATCCTCAACACACACCACACACACACACACACACACACACACACCACACACACACACACACACACACACACACACAACACAACACACACACACACCACACACACACACACACACACACCACACACAACACACACACACACCACACACACACACATCACACACCACACACAACAGCACACAGATAAATCCAGCACACATATTATATATATAATATATAGTATTATATAATAATATTATATAATATATATTATATTATATAATATATATATATATTATATATAATATATATATATATATATATATAATATATAGTTATATTAGCAGTTTAACACTATATATGAGGGGATATTTGCAGAAAAAAAGAAGGAATAGAGTAGAAGGATCAAATGGTGGAGAATAAATGTTTGAACTGAGAAACGCAAGTAGCATAAGTTTTCATTCAGCGAGGCAAATCAAGTCTTTGCTCCTCTATCATATCTATCCTATCTACTATCTATCTATCTATCTATCTATCTATCATACTCTATCTATCTATCTAATCTATCTATCTAGTCTATCGTATCTATTTATCTATTTATCTATTTTCTATTTATCTATTTATCTATTTTTTTCTATATATCGTATCTATCGTATCTATCTATCTATCTATCTATCTACTATCTATCTATCTATCCTATCCTATTCTTATATCTATTATCTATTCTATTATCTTATTTTCTATCACGTATCTATCTTATGTCTAGCTTATCTTCTAGTCTATCTATTATCTTATATCTATTCGTGATCTCTCTCTGTTTTATCTTCTTTAAGTATCTTGCTTAATCTTTCTATTCTCTTCTTCTTCTCTCAATTCCTCAATCCTTCGTTGAATATTTTAGTGCTTTTTTTTATTATTAATATCATTCACTTCTTAAAATTTTCAATCCTCATCTGCCCATATATATATGTATATAATATTAGATATTTATATATATATTACTATATTTATACGATATTATATATATTATTATAATTAAGTATAATAAACTTAAAACTTGCTTTACTATTAATCTTATTTTCCAATCTCTCTCTCTCATTC
>JABUQX010110428.1:0-46016 GCA_015478945.1 Trachelipus rathkii | reverse complement strand
TATATATAAAATTAACAATATTATAATAAATAAATATATTAAATTGATTTAAATAATAATAATATAATGAATATATAGAAATTTTAATTAAATAATAAATAAAAAATAATTATATTACTTTAATTATTTAATTATCATATATTATTTAAATTTTATAATTATTAAAATATTCATATTATTTTTTAAATATATAAAATATTATATCATTTTATATATTTAATTTATATTAATTAATTATTATAATATTAAATATATTCTAAATTATTATATAATTTAATATATTATTATTTAATTAATTATTAATTTAATATTGATTTATATATATATTATAATAATTATTACTTTAATTATAATTATATATTTATTATTTATTATATTAAATATATATTAAATATATTATTTATATTTAATGATAATATTAATTTAGATGTTATAATTATTAATATATATTAATTATATTAATAATGTAAATGAATTATAATATATATAGTAAGGTGCATGTTATAATAATGTTAGTGAGTTATGAAAGATTTAAAGTAGTTCAGGAGAATAATTTCTAAGTAGTGAATATATTATATAGTTAAGTTATACGGTTAAGTATTGATATTATAGTAGGAGAATGATATAAGGATGATGAATGTTTAAGTATATGATTAATTTATAGTATATTATCTAGTATATCTATTAAATTATAGTTAATATAGTATATATATAATAAATTATAATAAAAACGTGAACTAAATAATTTTATTTTAATAATATAATATATATAATTATATATCTAAAAATGTTAATGTATCTCAAAAGGTTTATTATTTATTTTTATCATGGTTGAATATTATTAATTGTTAATATATTATATAATCTATTATAATTTAATTAATCATATATTATTATTGTTCTGAAAGTTCATTTTATATTTTAATATTTATTTTGAATATATAAAATATCTAATAATATATTTTTTATTTTATTTTTTAATTTAATTGGAGTCTTATAATTATTAATATAATATAAAATATTAAATTTATTCTATAATTTTATTTTAAATTATATTAATATATTAATATTAATTAAAAAAGATTATTCATCTGAAATAATATTTTTATAATAAATTATTCATTATTTTTAATTAAAAAGTGTTACATATTAATAATTTATATAATATTTTAATATACATTTAAATTAATTATATTATTTTACAATAATATTAATTATAAAAATTGAGTGTAAATTTATAAAATGGTCGCGCATTAATAATATTTATAATTCTTTTACTATAACTTTATAATATTTGATTATTATTATCAAAATTAAATTTTAGATATTCTTTGAGCAATATTAATTTCCTATTAAGATGTTGATATTATACGACGATGTTTGAAAATATATTTTAATCGTTTCAATAAAACTTAGGTACGATATTATACGTCTGGTACTATCTACCCTCTATCTACGCTAAGACTAGTTAGTTTATTGTTAAATACATTTAAATCGAGAAAATTCGTATAGTAAATTTAGTAAGTGAAAATTTTTTAGGTTTTCGTTGTTTCTTTTTTTACTAATCCTGTTGATTACACATGTATTTTATATTTACCTATTACTTATATTAAGAATTTTTTGTGTAAGTTTAATTTTCCATTCTAACTTCAATCATATTTTCAACTGATTCTTCTTGCTTAAATGATATAAGCATTGCACTACTGTGTTCTTGATAACATAACATGGACATGAGAAATTTCGTAGCATTCGGTAGCTATGTAAGGGAGTATTGAGTCTCTAAACAATGTAACTTTTTGTTGATATTATATTTGTATTTCATTTAAAGTATAATAAAATGATTCCAAAGTTGATATGGTGTATTTAGAATGAATTTGCGTTTAATGTGTTAAATTTCTATTCTCTAGCAGATAATATTAATCAATATCTCTGGAATAGAGAAGCTTGATCACTATATTGGGACACCCCTTTCTGGTCATTTTAGTCATTAACTCTAGAAATAATTTTCTACTTTTTAATATTTACTTGAGTAAGTTCATAACACAGGTTATTATTCCACTAACGTTTTCAATCTTAGAAGATGCTGCATTCTAAATATATATACTACATAACTTTGTAAGATAGATAGAAGAGTTTCTATGAGATATGTTATAATTATTATCCAAAAATGGTCGATACTCATATGTGGCTACTTTTAAACGGAAGTGAGAAAAGGTTAGATAATACATTCGAGTATTTCACATATTACTATATATTAAGAGCATGTGCATCAGATTATTAATTATCATAGGAGTAAAAAAATTACGTAATTTATAATATAAAGGATTAAATATAATTTTACATTCTAATTTATCCTCATATCGCCTTAATTTAATAGAAAGATCTTACTCTCTCTCGTCTCTATCTATATCCTCATCTCATCTCTCTATATAATTTATTAATAAATATATATGATATTAATATATATATATTATTAATATATATATATATATATAATTATAATTTATTATTATTTATATATATTATATTAATAATATTAATATTAATATATATATATTAAAGATATTACAATTATAATTATATATATTTAATATTAATTTTAAATATTAATATAATTTACATATTAATATCATTAATATTATATTATAATTCTATAATTAATATATTAATATAATATATATATACGACATAACTATATACTATTAATAATATTATACACATATATATTAATATAATTATAATATCATATAATACTATTTAATATAATGAATAATATATATATTTATATATATATATATTAATTTATTATATATATATTAAGTCAGATTTTCTTATTTATATTAACATAGTGTGCTCAGGAAACTGCCCATTGATGTTAAAGTTTAAGATCTAGATTTGCTATAAATACAATTATATTAATTCTACATGATAAATATTATTATCTATTTATATTGATATTATAATTATTATCAAATTTAATTCAATATATTATTTAGATTATAACACTTATATTAAATAATATATTATTATCATTATTCTATATTAATATTCTTAATTTATATAGTATATAATAATTATAATTATTTATTATTATAAAATATTATTAATTTAATTTTATTAATGATTTAATATAAAATGATGAAGGATCTTACGTATTTATAATATCATATTAAGATAAGTATATATATTAAGTTAACTTATTATATTCTTATATATTAAATATCAGTTAATTTATTATCTTCTATGGAATGTTCCTCTCAGTTTTCTTATAATTTTCCTTTCAAAGATAATAATTATTCTAATTTATATGATAATATTTAATATTAATTATATATAAGTATTAATTATATATATATTTATTAATTATTATTTATTATAATTTTATTTATAATATAATATTATTATAGATTTAATTAATCATTATTTAATATATTATAATAATTAATCTTATATTATTGAATATTATATATATAATATATTATTATATATATACAACACATACACAACATATATAATAATATTATATATATTATATAATATATATATATATATATATATATTATATATATATATATATATAATATATAAATTATATTATAGTATAATTATATTATATATTAATATATATATATATATTATATATATATAATCTTTATAATATATATAATATATATAAAACTAGATTAATATTATATATATATATATAATATTAATATATATATATATATATATAATAATAATATATATATATTATTATAATATCTTATATATTATAATATATAATATACGTCCATTAGAATATAATAATATAAATATATAATAATATAATATAAATATAAATTATATATATATATTATATATATAATATATATATATATAATATTTAATATAATATATTTATATATAATTATTTATAATATTATAATAATAATATATATATATATATATACATAATTAGTATATATATATATATTAATATATATATATATATATATATATTAATATATATATATATATATAATATATTAAGTAATTATATATATATTATATATATTATATATATATATTATATATATCTTAATATTTTTATAATTTTAATTAGTTATTTACAATATTTACCATTTTTTTTTTGTTGAATTGATATGGGATATTAATTATATATATAATTATATATATATATAATTATATATATATTAATAATAATATTAAATTTATATATAATATATATATATAATATATATATATTAATAATATATTAATATAATATTATAATTATATTATATAATATTATTATATATTAAAATATTAATATATATATATTATATTAATATATTATATATATATTATTATATATATATATATATTATATAATAATATATAATATATTATTTATATTATATAATATATAATATTTATATATATAATATATATTTATATAATATATATATATTTATTTCTATAATTATAATATAATAATAATATTAATAATAATATTAAATATAATATATATTATATATTATATAATATTATATATATATATATTTTATTATATATATATATATATATATAATATATATATTATATCATAATATAATATATATATATATAATTACTATATTATATATATTATTATATAATATATTATATATATATATATCAACTATATATTAATTATTTATAAAATTATATATATATATATTATATAATATATATATATATATTATATATATATAAATTAATATATATATATATATGATAATAAATTATATATAATATAATTAATTAATATTATAATTAATATATATTATATATATTAATATATATTATATATATTATTAATATATTTAATATATTTAATATATATATGTATAAAAAACTATTCATAAATTAAGATTATATATATATATATATATATATTATATTATATAGATATTATTATATCATGAGATAGAAAAAAATTATGCTTTTAAAACATTTGTATATAATGTAATGATTTTGTGCAAATTATAAATTTAACTTGAAATTATATGTTTATTACTTATTATATGGTGTATATATATACGATATATACGTATTTATATCTATATTTTAGAAGAAAAGAGCTCGCACAAACTATAATTATACGTATATAGCATATATAACAAAAAATATTAGAAAACTCCGAATTAATAATACGAAAATACAAGTATATTGCAAAAACTAAGGAATATAATAATTGCACTAATATCTGACAATAAAATTATATCTTATTTTTTCAGTAGTTGATTTTTTAGTATTAATTAATGTGGCCTGATCTCCTAGGTCAGTCATTCATTTGTGTTTAACAAACAGGTAAAAATATAGTGATAAATAAAGCATAACATAAAATAAATTAAGAGAAAATATTTATAATAATGAATATAAATTAATATAATAATTTATAAATTAATAAATTATAATATATATATAATAATAATTAATATAAATTAATTAAATATTAAATTAAATTAATAATAATAAGTAAAATTAAATAATAATAATAAATAATATATTAATAACAGAAGTTATAAGAATGATCTTCTAGAAATTATTATTATAATTAAATTTAATTATGACTAATTAATCTCCTCAGATATCTAGAAAAGTCATTATTCTAATTAATATAATATTAAATTATATATTAATTATATATCTATATAAATAGTATAATAAGAATCCATATTCTTGTCATACCACAAACACTCAAAAATATCTGCATACAATTTTATGTCATATAAGTTTTATTAGATGATAAAATACATTAATTATTAATATTATAATAGAATTGTATATATAAGTCCAATATATAATATAAATTGAGACATTAAATTTATGAAAAAAAAATTACATAGAAAAGATTAATATATATTAATTTAATTATAATTATAATAGGTAATATAATAATAAATTATAAATCAACTCAATAGTGAAAAATTGACACAAAAATTACTGCTCATATAAAATACTGTAAAAGATAAAGACACATATCACATCCGTACTTTACATTACATAGGGCTAATAGATAAGCTCCTATTAGACAGTCTATTTAGTTTTTATACATATTTTAAATAAGGAGATTATATTAATTATATAATACGCCTTTATCTGAATTTTTCTCTCAGAGAGTCTTACTATTACATGCTCAATAATGATTAATTGAGATTAATATACCTTTACTATATGATTTATCACTCAAAAGAGGTCAAAATAAATTAAAATAATGTTTATAATGTTATACAAGAACGCTAGTTGGGTGATGAACATTGAGATATATATATGTATTTAATATATAATTATATTATAAATATACTATATATATATATATAATAATATATATATTATTTAAATTATAATTAATATATCATTATATAATTAGTATATTAATATATATATTAATTATATATATATATATATATAATATTATATATAATGATATTATATATATTAATATTATAATCATATATATATAATATATATATTATATGTTATATTATAAATGTAATAATATTATATTAATATATATATATATATATAATTATTTATATATACACATCTTATATATATATATATTATATTATAATATATATATATATATAATTCCGATATATATATATATATATATAATATATATATAATATAATATTATAATATAAGTAATTATATATTATATATATTAATATATTATAATTATATAAAATTATATATATATTAATATAAATAATATTAATATATATATAATAATATTAATATATTATATTATATATTAGTTATAATATAAATATATTATTAATATATGTATAATATATTAATTATTATATAGATATTAAATAAAATATATATTAATATATATATATATATAATATATATATATCTATTAATTATTATAATATATATTATATTATAATTTATTACTATAAAATTATTTATATAATGTTTATTATATATAAATATTATATAGTTATATATATATATACACAAGGTTATTATAGCCTGAGTGCACAAACAAAAAAATTCATACACATATATATATAATAAAATATGAACTAAATATGAATATATATTATCAATAATATTGCTTATAATAAAAGTATATATATATAAGTTATATATAGAAAATTTTTATAAAAAGTGAAATTTTTATAAATATTTAAATTATATATAATTTAGTGTAATATTAATTATTTATTAATAAGAAAATAAAATATTTCTAGTAATTATAATAAGTATACTGTAATGACTATTAAAAATCTATGATATGAATAAATAGTAAATATATAAATTAATATAATAATGGAATATTTAAGCCGTAGATTCGGAAAGTAAGTATAAGAATATGTGAATATAATTATACTACTATGAATTAATATTATATATTAATAATTATATTGTAGTATTATAAGGAGATATAGAGCATTTAAAACCCGGTGTCGGAAACTATTTATATAAATAAATAATATTTATATAATATATAAATATATAAAATATAAATTATTATATATATATAATAAATTATTATAAAATAATTATATCACATTATATATTTAAAATGAAATAACGTAGTGTATACTGGATTTAATTAGTAGAATAAACTGGATATATATATTTTTAAACAAATGATAGTAAATGTAATAATATATAGTTTAAATGATCAGATATTTAATACATTTAAAATGGATAGAAATGTTATATATATATTATAATAGTATATATATTAATATATAATATATATATATCTACAATATATATATGCATAGTATATATATGATATATATATATAAATATATTATATATAATATATTTTATATATATATAGTAGCGAGCAGTATATTTATATATAGTGAGATAATATAGTATAAAACTATGTATATTTTATATTATTCTATATAGTATATATTATATACTTGTCCTATCGGTATACAACGAGAACATGTTTATTTGATTGAGTGAGAAGATAGCATGAATAAGGTTTCTAATAACGTCACTCGCTCATCACCTAACATACTATCAGGATATATAGTTATGATAGGTGTTATTAGTTGTAGAGGATATCTATATAGAATAGTTTCACGTAATATTATATATATATATACTACTTACTATATTGGTATATATATAGATATAGTATATATATATATATATATAGTATTATATTATATATAATATAATTGAAATTATTATAATTATTTATTATATAATATCTATTATAATATGTGACAATAACTATAATGTATTATATCATGATTATATGTTACTATACTAATATAATAAAATATACTAAATGATGTTTATTTATATAATAAGATTAATAATTTATTATATGTATACCTTTATTATTATATATTATATCATATGAATTATAATATTAATATTATTAATTACATAATTATATTATACGTTATGATTGTTCTAAGATATAATTAATTTACTTTAGATGATTAATAATGTAATATTATAATTATTTAGTATTTGTTAATTATAATCTATTATATATATTATAATTATATATATCTATATTTATATTTATGTAGTATTTAATTATATTATTGAGA
Source organism: Trachelipus rathkii (assembly GCA_015478945.1). Taxonomy (NCBI): domain Eukaryota; kingdom Metazoa; phylum Arthropoda; class Malacostraca; order Isopoda; family Trachelipodidae; genus Trachelipus; species Trachelipus rathkii. The sequence goes on along the minus strand of JABUQX010110428.1, from coordinate 37,449 downwards.
GAGAGAGAGAGTATATATATATATAATTATATTTAATTATAGATATATATTTATAAGTATACTATAATTATTATTATAATTATTTTGTTAATATCTGTTTCATATATTAACAATATAGAGATTATTATGTTTTAAATTTATAATATATATATTTATATATATAATTTAGTATAGTTCATTATTTATATTTTTATAATTATATCAAATATTTAACTATATGATTATCTATGATTTTTTATTTTTGTATTTAAATATAATACGAATTTATATGCAGTTATAATGCATTTCCTTTTTTTTTTTTCAACATTACTTCATTTTAATTTAATTCAAATATATTTCCAACTAATTGTTAGCTGATATTAAACTGGATCGTAATTAGAGGTAATCATATAAATAAATTTATTTTAAAAAGAATCTCTCTCCATAATTTGTAGTTGAATGTGCAGTTTTAGCTAGCTGTAGATTAAATTTAATTTTATTACTTATAGATTTGTGATTCTAATGTGGAGAAGAGTGTAGCTGTTTTATTATCCGGTTCGGGTGACAAGATATTACTCAACTTCAATTTTTCAATTAGTGCTAATAGACAATACATTTAAATATCTGATTTAAATCTACTATAATCTTTATATAATTAATTAATCATATATATATAACTTTATAATTTATAATATAAATTAATACTACGTTTAAAACGCTCTCATCCAGATATTCATAATAAACATAGGAAGACTTATTTATTTCACAATAATTTGTGAGTTCAATATATTGAGCGTATAGTCGTGAGTATAGAGCAGTAATCATCATTCGAGCAATAATTTCGCCGGTGGGAGGGGCATTACTTGATGGATGTCTATCGAGCGCACGCACGCATATATTGAGTTACAGCCATGAAGTCAATAAATCTTTTATTATAATTAAAACTTTATATATAAATTGCTAATGATAAATAATAAAATGCAAACACTTTCAATAAAATTTAATAATTGAGAAAAAATTGTTTTCTATAAAATAAATAAATATAAATAAATATAAAAATAAAAATGATTCCAATTTTATAAAATAAAATGTATTGGACTGCAAATTTCTATGAAACACTGTTATAATTATATGGGTTACTGTAAAGGTCAAGAAAAAAGAGAGAATGCAGGCACTTCCCTTACAAAGTTTAAGAATAACGTTTTACAACTAAAAAATATTTATATCAGTCGACGCATTATTTGCGCCGCAGGCGTTACATCTCATTGAGTTGTTTCGTGTCAGATGCAACCAGTATTCAGCCCGATCTTGCGGGTGCGCTCAGAGCGAGAGGCTATTGTGAACCTTATACGGAGTCAATCGCGTTATATACCAAAAAATATTATGATAATAAAAATTAATAGGAGTGACTATGGTGTCTAACTACAACTATTACTACTGACTTTACTGCTACGCTACTATGTTACTTACTATTCTATTATGTCGATTCTGGATAAATGCTACTATTGCTACTTGCTACGAGCTCCTCTGAAGCTGAACTCATCGTCGTTTAAATTTTATTCCTATTGACTTACAATCCTTGCTACCTGAGAGATAAAGGATAAGAACAACGCATTATCCGCTCGCGCAATATCTCTGCTGAGCATTACTTGCTAAGGTTACATTCCCAAATCTTAGTGCAAGCAAAATTCTCAACCGTAGGAAAACATACACTTGACACATCAAGTGTCAAAATCGAGGGTGTTATTGAGAAAATCTCACATATGGTCAATTGCGCCTGACATAACTTGCGTTTACAGGAAGCTTAGAAGATTCAATAACTCATTCAAAACGTCTCACCGCCTTAGAGGATTCCTTAGCATTGAGTTTTACCATATCATAAATTAGTGACACAATATTCAAGTAGTTTCATCTAGTTTCGGTGGTAGAAGTAGTTTTTCCAAATCTAATGGGTGGACATGAATTGATTAATCACATAACTATATATATATGGAATCGAACAATATAATAAAATCTTAACCATTTTATTCTCGACTTAGACCAAAATTATACTATGCAGATTTAATTAGCTATATGTCTTAACGTAAACACCCAATTCAACAACTATACAGTGATGAGGGGTGGGGCACCCCTATACTTTATTAAATCACTCTACACTACACCTCGCTATGACGAGGCATCACCAACCCAGCAATAAAGTATATCCCACTTTGAGAGGATATACACAATTAACTTTATTTCATCTAATAATAGATAATTTAAAAAATTTAAGGGGGCTGCATCCCTCCTTTGGGAGATGCAGCAACATGTAACTTCGTCTCGACGAGCTGATACCATTCTTGCCTAATATATATATTATAATTATAAATAATATATATATTATATTTCGTATATAATAAATTTATCTATATTTAATATTTTCTTATTTATTATATGACCTATAGATTACACTTTTAGTTATTTCCCAGTGATCAGTACAGATGGGTGGTATTATAACGAATCGCAAGAAGAAAACAATTGACCCTAGTCCCCTTGATGATCATTCTTATTTTATTTATTAATTATTAATATTATAATTATTTATAATTTTTTAATATAATATATATTAAATTTATATATATAATTAATTATAATATGGAGTTCAAGCATACTTTATAATATTCAATTGTTGTATATATATATAATTAATTATAGTTACTAAATTATTATTTATTTTATATAATTTATTTAATATTATTATTTATATATTTTACATTTAATAATAAATTATTATTATATATATAATATATTATATATATATAAAAATAAATATTCAATAATATAATTCTTAAATAAAATATTATATAAAATATATTATATATTAAAATATATATTATATATTTATATTCAATTATTTATTAAATATCATATATTATTTAATTATTATATTATAAATATTTAATTATAATTATTAATTCAATTATTAATTTACATATTTATATTATTGCGACCAAATTTTATCTCAAATTATTTGTTTCAAATTTTTTAATTGTTTTTGTATATTCATATTGTCCTTGCATATATACAATAATTTGAACTTTACTTGTGATATAGTTGAATATATTAATTGAATATAGTAACTATTTATAAATTATTTAGAAATGGTAACAGATTTTTTTTTTTTATTCGAATTGAACAGCTTTAAGGCATGTCACCAGAATATACTTATATATATATATAATATCATATAGTATATATATATATATATAGTATTATTTATATTATATATTATGATAGTAATTATTATAATATATATATATATATATATTATATATATAATAATAATAATATATTATAATATTTAAATATATAATTAATTAATTAATATATATATATATTATTACTGTATATATATATATATATATTATATATATTTATATATATATAATATATATTAAATTACAAACCCATTTATCTCCGATAGACAAAATATGATAAAAATAAACAGATAATATCTACTATTTGTTTTAAAATTTACTTTGAATAAATAATGCAAGAGAATGAATGGTTCCACAAATTCTAACATTTGATTTAAGATAAATTCGAAAAATGAATTTCAGTCATTAAAAGCTTAAATCGATATAACGATTCAATATCCCAGTATTATAAAACTAAACAGGCTTCTCAATTTTATTACAACAGTTAACACACAAAATCATGCTAATAAATAATAATAAAAAATAGATCATGATAAGATCGTATTATTAATAATTAAAACTCCCCACAAAATCACTCACATTATTGAATATAAAAACGAGCTAATGGCTGGCCGGAGAGGCATCTACAGATAGTTCGCCCAGGAAAGAGTCTTGCTAATATGCGGTTCTTAGACTGATTTTGAGTCAAATATTTGTTAAAGTGGAATTCAACGAATTAAATAATTCGGTATAAGAGATGATCAAGTTAGCATAAAATTATTAATTAGTAATTATTAATAATTTTAATGTTAGAACAATATATTAATTAATTTTCTTGCTATGGGAAATTTAAATCGGGATTATTTAAAAAAAAAATGACTGCTAACGGCTCGTCAGGCACATCCACAATTTGCCAATAGCCTCAGAAAATAGGAACTATTTTTTTGACTTCGAGAAGTAATAATTTCCACCCCGATCGCTACTATTAAAAAAAGGAATCGAGTAGAAATTGAATCCGGCATCTTAAAAGCTAGCCTTCCAAGAATTCCAATTCTTTAAATATATAGTATATATATATATTATATAATATTATATATATAATATATATATAATATATATTATATATATATATAATAATATGAATAATATATATATATAATATATGTCCCATATTTTCATATTTTTGGCTCACTAAGGCAAGTAGGCGTTGCCTACTCTACTAGCTTCAAAAGCCGCCACGATATATAATATATATTAAATAGGTTTATAGATAACTAACTATATTTGATACTTCTATGTAAATCTAATATGTGAAATATTTATTTCAAACAGAATATATATAATATAATATTATATATATATATATATATATTAATATTATATATATAAATATAATATATATATTTTATATATATATATATAATATATAAATATATAATAATTATTATAACTTATATATATTTATTATTAAATTTATATATATATATATATATATACTAAATTTAAATATTTTTATAGAAATATAATATATCAATATTTATAGCTCATATATATTTAAAGTAACATTTTCTGTGCTATTATTGAATCTATTTGGCTTAATGAATGCCCGGAGGAATTAAAACGGTTTTCTATAGAAGGTATGTATAGATGACTCCTTTTTACTTTTTCAATGCAGGTAAGAAATTGATTTATTTTTACATTATAAAACTGTTCTCAAATCGTATATTCTATATCCAGTCAGGATTTTGAAGAGGGATCCTTGGCATTCTTGTGTAAAAAATAGTAGAGAAAACAATGTTCTTAAAACACCAAGCGTTTTATAGGAAACCAACATTTCACAGGATTAAACACATAAACAATTCATTTATCCCGCCATGCTTATAAATTAATTTACTTACAAACACTTTTTTTCGATAGAGATATCAAGATCTCATCGTTCATATATTATTCTTTCGAATGATTGGACTTCCTAAAGGACGACTATTCTAAAGAATGATTCCAGGTTTTTATCATTGACAATATAAGCTTATCAGGAAAACCACTTTCGTTAAAATATCATCAAATATCTTGCAGCTAAACTTAACAGTACCAAAAGAAATTCTGTATATGAAATTACCTTTTATGGGGAGAATGAGTTGTGAAATTTATTTAACGCAGAATTAAAGGAATATTAATATCAAATTACCCCCCAGTTCAGTTCAGATTAGCTTTTTCAAAATGAAAATAAAATTGGAAAAATTCTTCGAAAGTTTAAAGGATAACTTCCTTTACCTTTTCATGGTATCTATACAGTGACTATTCAAAATACAAGTGCCGGTGACAGTTGAGCCCCTAACATAGGAAGACCATCGTAGTCTATTCCCATATTCGCAATTGCTGAACAAAAAGGTATCTCTATACGAATTTGAAACATTTGCACCATCCCCATATTCTGGGATCAATTCTCATTCTCTTCAAGAAAATCATCCTATACAGGATTGCAAATTTCAATATTTTTGATTTTGAAAGAGAGCCGACCTCCATTCTTGGGAATCCTTATATACTTTGGCACACTAAGTCTTCCAAAGTAAATGAAATTTTACAAAACGAAAATCATTTAATACTGAAGTAGAGTGTTGTTCCTTAGTGGTACCTTTTATCTAATAATTGGGTAATTTATTAGTTTCTTCTATGTATATTATTTATTTTATATATAACTTTTATGTAAATTTTTATCTAAGTATTATTTATTTATAAATTTTGCCTTAATATTCAGTATAGTCCAAGCCTTGATAATAGGTAGACGTTGGATTACCCGAAACTAGTCGGTTAAATAAAATGTTTAGATTTGTCTTTGTTAATTTTAAGCACATTAATATAATATATATATATATATATATCTATCTTATAATTAAATATATTTTATATATATAAATATATATAAGTATTTATGATTATTTGTAATATAATAATATAAATTATTATATATATATATAATTATATAATATATTATAGTTCATATATATCATTTAATTAAATACCTCTAGAGATCATTTTTTCCTTCAGTCTTATTCAGTCTAACTTAGGGAATACAGCTTTGAGGGCTCAGCACCCACACCGGGTCCCAAATTGGGATAGCAATTGAAGGAATTCGATGTCTCTTAAGACACATCTAAGGGGATTGTCAATACTTTTTTTGAGACTGGCCGACAGTTGACCTGGAACTAACCTGAGATTGTACCGTAAAGGGAATGGTTTGGGAAATGGAGGAAGATAAATTGGCTTATATACTCTCTACGTAAGGAATGGGAAATTAAAATGTCAAGAAAATGTAATAAAATAAATGCTGGATTGACGGAAAAACACCTGAAGAATGAAACAAATCAACAATGTCCCATATTTAGAAAGGGGTATAAGACGGATTGTAAGATTTATAGAGAGATTGCTCTGATACCAATTCACAATATAAATATTTCCGAGAGAATACAAGGAATCTGCGAGAGATGGTCTGAGAGTAAGCTTTGAATGAATGCAAATTCAACCAAACAGACCTACTATATGATTTATGTATTAACCTGGATGTTAATTATATGGTGAAACTATGGTCTTGATATAAGAGGTACAATCTGTATTAGATTTGGGCAATCTAAATGTCATGTTAGAAGTGAGAAGAGTTTATAAAATAAGGAATGAACGTATTAGAGAGTTGTATGTGTGAAGAAAGGCTTAAATCAGAGAATACACGCAGAGAGTGTATTAAGATGATACGAACATATGGAAGGTATCGATGATAGGTCGGTTTGTTAAGCGATGTATAGTAGTCGAGTTGAAGGAGATCGACCGATGGACACTAAAGAAAAAATGTATTGAAGTATTTGCTATTTAATAGAAAGGAATGTGATATGCAACACTTAGAGGCTAAGCAGTCTTGTGAACCCGTAGATTAAGATTTTGTTATTTCTGACTGCCAGGACCTCTCACTTAAGGTGTAGGAGAGATACCAAGGGGGGGTTTCCTTTGACTTACGTCCATGGTTCCCTATCTATCTGACTTTTCTGTTCGGTTTGTTGCGCCCATTCACCGCCAATTTTGGGAAAGAAAGAATTATATAATATATATAAATAATAATAAATATTATCATAATATACTATATTATAATATATACTATACAACTTATATAAATATACTATACTATACTATATATATAATAACTATAACTAATAACTAATATTTAATGATAAATTATTAAGTGTGGAACATGACATCCGTCACTTTCGGGAAATAATCACTTAAGTCTGATATCCCCAAAACATCACCTCAAAATATACGGGGACGCTGGAAGAGACAGTCAAAGGACATCCACACCGCATCCGCATCCCGCATGCCGATCCTCAACAGATAATGGCCATCCGATCCGCATCCGCATCCCGCATCCTCTTTTGGAAAATGAGGATGTGAGAAATGTTTATACATTTTTTTTAACTGACATATAAAATTAAATATAATTTTCACTCTTTGTATACATGGTGTTTTTTTTTAATTAAATTGTAATGTTTGAATTTCGATTTCTGTATATATATATACTAGATATTAGATATTTATAATATACTATATATGAGCAAGTCTTTTTTAGATACTATATATAATATATATATATATATGATAGTATATAATATAGTATATATAATATATATATCGTATATATATATAAGATATATATATATATATAAATATATGTAATATATATAGTATATAACTATAATATAAGTATAGTTTGTCATTCATCTCCATGCACTATATATATATATATAGTATATATATATAGATATATATAAGTTATATATTATATATATATTATATATCATTTACATATATAGTATACATATATATTAATATATATAATATGATAGTATAAATATATATATATAAATTTACAATGAACCTACCACACCATCACTGGCAGGCCCCTTTTCAACCAAAGAAAAACAAAAAACATAAATATATAAATATCAAGATAAAAAAATTAACAAAAAGAAACAAAAATTTAAATAAATTGAAAGTAAACCCACCCTGTCCCTTAGCTAACGCAATTCCCTTGGTGGAATCGCGACACGGGATTAAATAGAGGATAAGAATGATTATTGCAGGGAAAATACGAAGAGGCAAGGAATTCACAAAACAGATGTGTGGAAAGAAGAGTACCTACAAACGAGTGATCCTTGAGTCTACAATATTCAAACAATTTTCATGAGAGAACAAGGAGCGCTCGGTGTTCCGAAGCGACGAGAATGTGGAGGAAATGCGGAAGGTCAATTCGTCTCGAAGCACCTGCCGTTGTAATACAAATAGAAAAGTAGGGCACCAACGGCAGCGACGCCATGAGAAAGAGGTCAAGGGATCAGAAAGAATTGGGACAATTATCAGCCTCTTAGCCTTAGCTGCAACTCTATCAAAAGGAGGGTGGAACCGATCCACCCCAAAATGTGGGAACAGTATTCCTTACAAGGGCAAATAAGACCTTATATATAACTGGAGTATCTGATGCAAGTAAGAAAAAAATTCACAGAGCAATCCTGAAACAGATTCCCCAGCTTTGTTTATGAGGGCATTGTAGCAAATCGATATAATGTGATCAGTGAGGTCTCCAAGCACAATTCACCTATTACTAAAGTTTAGTCAGAAGTTATGTTGTTTCACGGAAAGACTAAGCCAGTCAAAAAGCAGGATGGAAAGTTGGGAGGTGTTTGAGAAGAGGGAGATATGAAGAATTGAATTTTCAAGTAGTTGACTTCAAAGATTAAACGATACCTCCACTGAGAAATACGCGACCAAATCGGCTCAAGATTAGAATCAAGAAAGCTGGTAGATACAACGAGGAAGACAATATGAAACTATGAATGGAAGAAAGCAGAGTATGATCATCGGCATGAAAAGTGACAGAGGTTAGAACACGTGCAGACTAAAAAAGAACTCGTTATGATAAAAGTAGAGAATAAAGATTGAGAGATAAAAAACAGAACCCTGAAGAACAACACCACAATTAATAAGAAGGAGGAAGAGGTTGCTTCCATCAACAAGAGCTGAAAATGGAACGCATCTGAAAGAAAACTTAGATCACAGAGTAGCCAAAGTGCATGGAAATCCAAAGGAAGGTAGCTTAAGAGTAGCGACGCATGCCATACCCTGTCAGAAGCTTTAGATATGTCAAGCCTACAGACAAGACCCCCCCATAAGGTCCTTAAGGGCAGACAGACCATGAGATCAGTGAAGATAGAAGATTCACCAGGATCTGAAAGCCGTCAAGGAACCAATACTGACGATTCTGCAAGAAGGAATGACTACTTTGGAATGCAGAGCTGGAAAGTTTAAAGATTTTTAGAAAATGTCACTTAAGGCAATGAGGTGTTCGTATTAGAAGGATCAAGATCGCCACACTCACCTCTTGGGATGGCTGAATAAAAGCGCGCTCCCAGCATTGAGGAAAAAGTATTAGTATTAAAGCATAGGGAGTAGAGTTGAACGAGGGACAAGCGCCAGCTCAGAGGCACACTCCCATCAAACAAAGAAACATCTGGACATGCTAATATAAAAGCTCTCAGTTCGACTCAGATACGATCATGGAATAATGACAGGTAGCCAGACCATTGGACCACTAGAGAGGGGATGGAGCAGGAAGAGGGAGCCAGAAAATTGTTCAGGTAGAATTAGATGAAAAAAAGAAGGGAAAAGAAATATGCAGTTGCAGAATAAGTGGGAGAAAGACAAATATCAGTTGGAATAAGAGGGGGAAAGGCAGATTTACAAAAATATTTGAGAATGCTTTTGGTAGAGGCCGAAATTTCTCGAAGAAGGAGAATCAAGAGGGTCAGTACAACTTCCTCATAGTAGATAAGAACGCTTGGCCAGTAAATTAAATATCCTGCTAAGAATTCCGGGCAAGAGCGAGAAATTCAATTCAGAGTAATAGGAGATACGAGAAGTATCTTCCAAGCCTATATACGCCACTGTCCACGCTCCTGGAATGGCACGTGGAAAAGAGCCATCGAACCATGATTTAATAAGGAGATAAATGTTTAGTGGAAATGGAGATGAACCTGTTTCATACCTCCAATCCGTGATCACAAGCATGCTACCTTTTATGCTAGAAGCAAGGCGTTCTCTCGTGAACAAACATGAGATTCATCAGCGATAGAATGGCAAAAAGCGAGACCACAATGACATCAATTAGCTCCGATAAAGTGCAGAAAGTTCGCTTTGGGCAGGGAGGAGCTGCTGGAGACAAATGAAAGTTGTTTAATTGTAGAGCATAAAAGATTATCGTCCAGAAATACGTAGGAGGAAAAATGGTGTAATTTGTAGTGATAGGGAGAAGTGTGAAGACATAAATCAAGACGGTGTTAAGAATTGGTTGGACATTGGATGGTGTAGGTTCTTTTAATCAACTGTTCCAGAATCTTTGTAAACGCCCCTGATTATTTATATATATATATTTTATATATATACTATATTATATATATATATATATATATACATATTTATATATATATATTTTTAATTTGCATTCTCAAAGAGTAAACATTCGCATCCGCATTCTCATTAATTTTAACACACGCATCCGCATCCGCATCCTATCCACGGAGCATCCGCACACATTCCCCTCTGGTTTCCACTAAGTCCACACTTAATATATATATAATATATTATATATATATTATATAATTATATATATATATAATATATACCATATACTAATAGTTATATTAATAGTATTATATAATCATATTATATATAGGATATTTATATTTATATATAATATATATAGTATATAATCTATAATTATATATATATATAATTATATATATAATAATATATAATATATAATAATTATATATATAAAATATACATATATATATATCTTAATATATATATAATTATATAACTAATAATATATATATATAAAAATATATTATATAGTATTATATTATATATTATTATATAATATATATATATTATTAATATATATATATATCTAATATATATAATATATATATATATATTTATAAATTATTATATATACTATATATATATATATATATATATATATAATCTAATATATATATAATATTATATATATATATATATTGGCTAGAGATAGATGGTAAAGATTCTATATATAATTATATAATATATATATAACCAATTTGTAGGGCAGCATGTAGCTTATGTATCTGGGCAGTTAAGGGTTTGAACTTTAAGCTGAGAAGAATAAATAATTTCTCAATTACACGAGGTTCTTACGTTATTTGGTAGTGTAAATTACAAATGAAAAACTTTAGTCCAAGTACACAACTTGCTCGCTCATAACAAATTAATATATATATATATATATAATATATATATATTATATAAAAATATATACTAATAGATATACAAGTCTAATATTATAGATAATATATAATATCTCTATGATATTATATATTAAATTGGTAAATATATTGTATGAAAAAATACTCAAGAGTCGTAAAGGTAATGAGAGAAATGGGATAAGAAGTATCTCAGGAAAGACCTTAAAACAAAAGAAATTTCCCATAGGAACCCCTTAAATCTTTACTCCCAAATATTATCCCATCCGCGATTGTTCCAAACGAGTACACGACCAAGTACTCGGTAACAACCGCAATTAGTCAGTTAAAGTGGTCGTAATTTACCGAAATACGCAAAAAAAGGGGCCGTGTGACCCCGTGTCCATCTTTCAGTCACGTCAATCGGTAATGAGACTGATTGAAATTTGTTAAGAGAAGTGGCGATGCTTTCCTCACTTAAAGTTACTAATGGTATAGAACCAACCTCTTCTGGTGTTTTATAGTGCTGCCGCCTCAGCCCCAAATAATATTGGTTGTACATTTATAATAAAACCATACATCTATAAATTAAATCTGCAATACCTCAAATGAAAATTTTGAAAAAGTATAATTAGATTATAGTTTAAATTAAACCGATAATATAATATTTTTAAACCCTATTGTATAGAGAAACCTTGCCTATATACCTGTGATCCCTTATTAGATAAATATTAAGGTGGAGGTAGACAGATAGAAACAAAATAAAGAAGAGTAGATGGTTATGGTAATATTGATTATGAAAAGAGATCTTCACCAACTTATTCTACGTGAAGATAGAGGAGATGTACTTGTCAAACAAACGCAAAACGCGTATGGATATCATAAGTAAATACTCCCATTCTAAATTGAGGTCCAATTTCAAATTAAATCTATCGCCCATGAGCTAAATTTAAAACAATTAAAGATAATATTGGATAAAAGTATTACCCTATAGAAAAAACTCAAAAGATGATAATGTATGAATGTCCCTCCCTGTAGTAAGCCTACAAAGAAGGATGATATTGTATGAAAGTTCCACCTTGTAAAAATTATACAAAGAAGGAAGATACTGCATGAAAGCTCCACTCTTTTGTAATTATACAAAGAAGGATGATATTGCATGAAACTACCACCCTGCAGAAATTAAACACTGAAGGATGATACTGTATAAAAGCACCACCCTGTAGTAGGTATACAATAAAGGATGATACTGCATGAAAGCACCACCCTTTAGTAATTATACAATGAAGGATGATACTGTATTAAATCATCATCCTGCAGTTGTTATACAAAGAAGAATGATTCGTTTGAAAGCATCACCCTGTAGTAATTATACAACAAAGTAAGATACTGTAGGAAAGTACCACCCTGTTGAAATTCTTCAACGAAGGATAATAATGCATGAAAGCACCACCCTGTAGTACAGCGGTTCCCAACCTTTTTGAGGCTATTATCCATAAAGCCGGTTAGATATTAGCAAATACCCCCCAAAAAGTTTAGTTTCAAAAACAAAATAATAGCTATTACCTATTGCATTTTTTCCTTTAAATTACGGGAAAATGAATTTTATTTTTAATTAATTTTAGTCATTCAAACAAAGAAAACACCCATTTTTTAGCAATTTATTATTAAATTAAGAAGTAAGTCAATGAGACGGTTGACATTGTTTAGTTCTAACAATTTGTTTAATATTTTGTGCAGTTTCGGGCAATGCACATCATAAGTCGTGCTCCAAGCTCAATCTGTTCCTTGCTTTTGTTTTCATTGTCACCACTGTCGAAAATCCACTTTAGCACCTGTAAGTTGTGGCGAATGGGATCAGTATTTTCAAGGTTTTCTCGATAATAATGGATACTTGCCACCAATCTTTCGCCAAAATGTTGCTAGTTGCTTGTTTTCGAAATCTATTTTCAGTGTGTTGTCTTCGCAAAGTCCAAGGATCTGTGCTTTGGCTTCAATTTAAGTATCTGGAAATATTTCTTCATCCACTGAAAATGGTCTTAGCATCCAAGCATTTACTTGGCGGTTTTCCAAATCAGGAAAATATTTGCTGATAGAATGTACTACTGATGACAACTGGAGAGCATTTTGATCTGTGAAAGTATTTTTCATTTCTTCCGTCGAGCACCATTGTTAGTTTTGGGAACATCGAAACGTCCTCAACTCCAGCTCGGCGGTGGTAAAGCTACAATTTACAAACAAAACTGGCAACCTTATCTTGAGCTGTTAAAATATTCATCATATTCCCTTGCAAGATGAGGTTAAGCGTATTATTTCTCCAAGAAATCCGACAGGATAGCGTTTTTGGAATAAATGACATGTATTCTGTGTATTTGGTGGTAAACTCTTTCTGCCTTACCGTATCCGTTTTTTTCTTTCCAGAAGACAAAGAATTTTCTTCACCGCGAGCTCGAGCACTCTGGTCAAATCCTTGCCGAATCTGGAATAATCAACACTTTCTGTGTGAAATAAACAGCACGTCGAAGTTCTGCCTCCACATCATTGCTGCACTCTTGTGAAACCCTTGTATTCTGTCGCACTACCGTCGGATGAGGTTACTAATTTTACCCACTACCTGGGTAAAATGCATCCAAGCAAATCAGGTAGAAAGTTTTCACGCCAAAGCAAACGATGGCTGATACAGTGGCTGAACGTTGCGTGCGGAGCGACGTCTTTAACTAATGTTTGGAATCCGGAATGAGCGCCCAACATGGATGATACACCGATCATGGACAGACAACCCACAGCTTCGACCACTGCAGGCTCCTTTTCCTCGACAAAATTCTTCCTATTCGAAAAGACAATTTTCGCCACAGTTAGTCGTGATCGAGAACAGTATTCTTCTTTCAAGAGAAATCTTTTACGTACCTGAAATAGACATAGTAGCTCGGACAGATGTAAACGTCGGTTTGACTAGTCCTAACTGTATGTAGAAGGACTTGACTTATTCGTTGAGACACTGTGTCCAAAAATTCGTAGGCTTAATGTTCTCGATAGACTTTTGATGGTTTATTAGAAAGGATATCTTATTTAGTTTTCCGAATGTCTCCTCTCCAAAGAAGAGTTACCAAATTAGAAGCAAGGTTTGATGAGATCCTCTCCTATTGTATGAGGTTTCTTGTTTTCGGCGATTCGAAGAGCGAAATTTCTAAGTTTCGCTCCTCGCTGATCATTCGTCCAGCACTCTTGCCAATAAGATCGAAGCCTTTGTCAGAGAGCAGGATAGTGATCAGCTGATGGGAGGCGGTTTTGTTGAATGGTGTCCGGGAGGTACCTGGAACAGCTCCGAAAAGAAGAGGTAGTCATTTTGGCCTCTCTATCAGGGTATTCTTTGCCAGTTACCCCTACATGAGAGGGGTCCAACAGAGAATGATTTGTTTCTTACAGGGGTGGAGCAGCCGAAGAAACTGCTGTACAGCAGGTACCATTGTGTTTTTAGAATAAGGGGTTTAAGCGCTTGGAATGCGCTGAGCGAATCTGAATAATTGACATAAGAGTGGTCTTGGTTAAGGAATAGAATTCAAGAAAGGGCAGTCATTATAGCCATTAATTCTGCCGTAAAAATTGAAGCCTGAGGGTGGAGGGTATGGGAGAGGTTGCTGTCAGGAAAGACGGCAATGCACCCACACTGTCCCTGTTTTAGAGCCGTCAGTAAACACGGGAGTAAATTAACCGTGAACTACGGAATGAGACAGAAATGGTGTCTTTGAAATCCAGCACCTAGACTAATGCCCTTTTGTACATAGGTAATAGGGGTAAAAGATAATACAAAAATACAAAAAGAAATTGAATAAATGAATGAACAATTAATGAAATGCCCAGGGAATAGCAGGGATGGAGAATTAAGTTTCCATAATTATATATATATATTATATATATATATATATATATATAAGAATATATTGTAAAAACAAATATATATATTATAAAAATATGGGAGGTTTGTGATATGTGTTAAATTTGGTGAGAAATTTCTAGGGCAGTGAGGTGAGGTGTGATGAGGGATATATAGGTTTAGTATGCTGTGTAGTTCTTTGTTGATCATTGTGGTGAAGGATTGGATTTTTGGGGTGTTATAGTTTAGCGATGCCGTAGTGATTAAGGTAGTGTCTGTGTATGATAGTGTGAGTTATGAATATGAATTAATAGTGTATGAATAATAAATTCTCATTTTCTACTTCCTTCATCCTGAAGAAACTCTAAAGTGATTAAAATCTGGTTATAGACACACACCACAAACATCACACACAACCACACACACGCATATAATATATATATATATATATATTATATAATATATCATATATATGGGATATAAATTGTAAAATACAACATAATGTGTTTAAAGATATAATGTTTATATATATAATATATATAATTAATATATACTAATAATATTTAGAGATGGAACGAATATAAACTTTTTATATTCGCAAAAACGAATACGAATACGAATACGAATACGAATATTATAAAACCCATTCTTCTTATTCTATCTTTAGCATAAATATTAGATATCTTGAAGTTAACTATTTTATATTGCACCATCATCATTTCTTATAATAGTTTGGCCGTAGAATTAACTACGTTTTAACTACTTCTTTCTACAAAATAAGTTGGACATATTATTTGAGCTTTCAAGATTGAAGCACAGATAATATAATTAACAGCACCAGTTTAGAAGAACTCTTCCTCAAATTCAGAGAGGAGTATCATCTAGGTCGTTTTCGATTTTAACGTTTAAATATTGAAGGAACCCTTGCAACGAAATCTTAGGTAAGTCATAGATCCTCTGAGAAGAGCAGGAGTAGGACTAGAATTGTCGGAGTAGCTCAGGATTGAGCTAGAGAAAAATAGGAGGTCAAATAAATTATGAATTTCCGTTGGAAAATTAGCAAAAAAACCACCAAAATGACTGGCAGATTTTCATAAAATTATTAGAATGTTTTTGGTAAGAGGTCAGGCAGATTTGTCTTTAAGAGAACCAAGGAGGTCAGCGCACATACACTTTCATTTATTGTAATTTTGCTTTGCTCGTTGAATTATATTCTTGGAACGGATTCAGAGTTGAATTAAAATTTGCGAGATTAGTTCCTTGGAGAACAAGAATATTTCCACTCCCGATATGCACTCTTTCTAGTAAAAATGACGTGAAATAAAAGCACGATTGAACATGGATTTTGACGGGAGCGGTTTAGACGAGGATAGAATAAACCTGCTAATCAAATATGTTAGGGCCTTTTGTCTTACGACATGTTTTTTGACTTTGTCTACAGGGAGTTTCTTGTCAACATATTTCCCAACCTACTTGAAAATATGCCCCTGGTAACAAGAGCACCCACGTGATTTATGCACGATGAGGACCCAGCACATTTCAGCAACATAGTGCATGTAGTCAGTCTCAAAGCTAAGTATCCAGTCAAGTAGAAATATACGGGTGGACTTGTTGCATGGCCTGCATGGTCGCCTAACCAAAATTTATCTCTGGAGACACTTCAAAAAAACCTGACATTCCAAATGTAGAGGCACTTCACCAGCGCATAATCGACTCGTTCACTGGCAACAATAAGAGATTTTAGAACTTGAACCAGTCTGTCATTCATGTGTACGTTGAACTGCACTGGATCGGGCACCTTGTAAGGAGACCAATTATGATTAGCCTAATTAATATAATAGCCTTAATAATGTATAAAAATTTTTACTCAAATATTCCCAAACTTTTATAATATATATATAAATTATAAATAATATAATATATAATTAATAATAATAATAAATAATTAATATAATAATGAATAATATATATATAATTAATTAATTAATATAATATAATAATATATATAATAATAATAATAATATAATAATAATCTAATAATGAATTAATTATGATTATGATTAATATTTTTTTACTCAAAGTGTTTTTAGTAACTGCAAATATCAGATTTCTTATGGATTTAAAATATGATATGCTAAACTATCCGCTCTTCGCATCCCTCAAAAAATTTATAATATATATCCGCATCCGAAGAATTATGAAAATTGATATCCGGTCCACCTATTATTATTATTATTTATTATTATTATTAATTATTATTATTATTATTATTATTATTATTATTATTATTATTATTATTATTATTATTATTATTATTATTATTATTATTATTATTATTATTATTATTATTATTATTGATTATTGATTATTATTTATCTATTGATTGTTATTGTTATTGATTATTATTTATTATTGTTATTATTATTATTATTATTATTATTATTATTTATTTATTCTTTTGCCCCCTAAGCGAAGCTAAAACATTCAAAGCAAACCTAAATCGTGCATGAATCACAATTTGATTGTGTTGATGTGAATGCATTCATGAATAATTGAAAGATGTTTGCAGTTGATATACTTTATATATATATATATGTATATATAATTATATAGAGTATATATAATACTATATATATATTTATATTGTATATAATAGACAATAGGTTATAGTATATATTATAATATATATACTAATATTTATAATTTAATATATATATATATTATATATATATCACCAACATCTTTTTTTTATATTTAATATTTAAATATATTTACAAATTCCCTGGTTATAAATATTATTATATTGAATATTGTTCCCTTAATTATTTGTCTATTATTAAGGATTTATTTTTTATATTATTATTATTGATTTATTATTACAAATTATTACTCTTCTTTGTCAACTGTATTTTTATATCAACTTGTTTATTTTCATGCATAAGGCGTAATGTTACATATCGTTCATAGAAAAAAATATTTTTGTTTCAAGATAAATTATTATTCTTTTTTATTATTAATTATTAAGGGAATATAAATTATTAATTATTATTATTATTTATTATTATCTATATTATCATTTCACATTATCATGTATCATTACGCGTTACCAATTCATTTCATTATCAATTATCAATTATTCTATTCATCATATATGGTATATTCTATTATCAATAATAATCCATTAAAAATTATTATTATTGGTTATTGTTATTGTTTATGGTTTTATTAATTGATTATTTGTATTATCTGTTAATTATTATTATTATTATTATTATTATTATTATTTATTACTATCTGTGATTATTTTAATTGATATGTATTATTATTTAATTATTTTATTAGTATTATTATTGGATACTTTATTAAGAAATGTGTTATATATTATTATTTGTATTATTATTATATATTCATATATTTATTTTACTATTTTTGTCTTGATTTGTATTTGTATTCTATATTTCATGATTTATCTTTCAATGAACTGTAAAACACAGTATTTTCTTATTTTATTTATATGAATTTAATTATTATTAATTAATTATTAATTATGTATTATTATTATAATTTCCTTTATCATATCATTATATTATCATTATCATTATCATCAGTCAATTATGATTATTATCATTACTCGTATTATATTATTATTTTTTACTTATTATTTATTATTATATTTTAGTTTATTATTATTATTAATTATTTATATTTAATTATTATTGGTTATATTATTATACTATATTATTATTATTCATCGGTTATTTATTATTATTAGTTGGATTAGTAGTAATATTAGTATTATTATTAGATGTATGTGATTGATATTCGTATTTGATTATTATTTATATTATGGTGATCTGATTTTACTTAATTATTGATTATTTATGAGTATTATAGCCCTATATGTTTATTGAATTCTTGTTATTATGATTATTATTATGTATGTATGTATGTATTATTTAATTATTATTATTATTATTATTATTATTATTTTATTATTATGTAGTTGTTTAATTTATTATTGATTTTGTATATATGGTTGATTATTTATTATTATTTATTATTTTATGTATTCAGTTATGATAAGAAATAACTTGTGATTATTTTATTATTATTATTATTATTCAATTATTATTGATAATTATTTATTTTTAAAATTATTCATTTTATTATTATTATTATTAATTACTTATTATTATTTAATAGATTTGATTAATTTATTGATTTATTGATTATTATTTATTATTATTATTATTTATTATTCATTATTGATTTTGTATTTAGTGTATTATGTATAGTTATTATTAAACATTATATTGGCTGCATGAGATACTCTGAATAGACATTAAATAAGAAATATTTATGCTAATGGGTTAAAGAAGCCGAGTTAATTGAGTTAAATTATAGTGTTATTTTATATAGTCTGGGCATTACAGATAATTTGGAATCTTTTTAGACATATTTGTGAAGTCACGAATCTATGATAGAAATTTTTATTATTCAGTAGGTGAGCTATTAATATATTCTCAGACTTGAGAATATATTATTATTTTATATTTATCATTAATTATTTTATTATTTTATTATTAGTATAATTATTATTATTTTATTATTATTTATTATATTATTATGTAGATTATCATATATTATTATTATTCTTTTATCTCATTATTCTAATCTTTGTATCATATTTTTATTATTATTTTTAATTATTATTATTTATTATTATTATTATTATTTATTATTTATTTATTTTATTTATATTAGTTATTATTATTTGTATTATTATTATTAAATTGATTATAACAACTTATTGCAGCTAGCTATTGTCGATATATTTTTATTATTTGCGTTATTGCTGTGTTTTACAATTAGTTTTAATTGTTACTTATTTTGTTATGTTTGTTTATTCTTTTATTTTGCTGATGTTGTTTGTTTGTCTGGCTTCACTAGAGTAAAGCTTTAAATGATAAGACATTGTGCTGTTTATTCTACATATGGAAACGTATTCCTAATTTATAGGCTCAAGACATTGTTGTAATTATTGATTGTAAAGTTTAATATAATTATAAAACTAATTAATGAACTAAACCTATTTTAAAATTTCAATCGATTAATCCAAGGTTGCACAATCAAAAAGGATCTGTATTCTTCAACATTTTGGACTTGCTATTATCATCGTTTCCTCAAATTACTATAATATTGCCCTGAATATATATTATATTATATCTAGTATATTAAGTATATATTTATATAGATTATTATATATATATATTATATATATTATATATTATATAGTATATATATATATATTATAATGATATATATATATATATATTGTATGATATAATATATATATATATTATATATATATTTTATGTATATATATATATATATATATGTATATTATATATATATATATTATATATTATAGTATTATATTACTTATATAATATTATATTATATATTATGAGGGAGAGTCTCACTGCATACTCGAACATGAAATTCCTCCCATTTTTTATGGGTGCGCGCTTTCTCTTTTGGCGTTCAATATTTTCCCACACTTCATCCTCTCAGGCACATATTACTACACCATTATCACATATCATGATAACCATGATTAAAGTACACACCCACTTCTAGATAACACCTTAGACATCCCTACTACTATATCCCTGTGTGCGGGGGAGAAAGAAGAATTCCCTACATCGTATGTCCTGTAGTGTGTAGAAGTCGACTAAGGGACGTCGGTAGTTGGGTTGGCTGCCTACTACCCTCTATTTCTTGCCAGGAATGCTATGCAGGCCTCGGGAGAAGGTCGTGATCGCCGTAAACGAACTTCTAACTTTCGCGAATTGTATGTTAATCGTATGAGGTACATGGAATGTCAGAGGAATAAGATGTTGACGGAGAAGAGGCAGAGAGGTGATGGTGTATTTAGAATGGGCAAATTTGATTTGCTCTGCTGTGACTGAACAAAGATGAAGAAAGGTGAAATTAAGTGGTGATGTGAAATGTGGATGGTGCGTTGCTGGTGTGGAAGAGAATGAGAGTAGGAGAGAAGGAGATTGCATTTTGTGACAGTGACGCTGTGGTATGAGCTAGGTAGACCTTTGATTGTGTGGAGTCCTAGATTCTAATGGTTAAATTTAGTTTGAAAAGGTCAAGGTATGTGTGGTTGGTGACGTATGGTCCATCTGAGGGAATAGTTGAAGAGAGGGTACGATTTTTTGGGATAATCTGAATGATGTTTGGAATGGGTGAGGGAGCTTTCAGATTGGATGAGTTTTGGGGACTAGAGATGGTTTGGAGTTGGTGAACTGCAAAAAGGGATGGTATAAACAGGTGGGTTTTGGGGTGGTCGGGAGAAATGAGAATGGTAGGACAGGTGATTGATTTCTGTGAAGAGGAGGTATGTGTGTAGTAGAATACTTATCTTTAAACAAGAGTAGATCCATAGAGTTACCTAGAGTTGGTGGTGAGGTAGAGATGGTATCGACGTGAGAAGACTATGATTGATTTAGTGTTGGTGAAAAGAGATGTTGAAGTATGTGTTGGAATGTGTAAGAATCAGTTAGGTTTTAGGAGTGTGGATTTCGATATTATGTTTGTCTATGTAAAATTAAGTGTAGTGGGCTTGGCGGAAGGAGGTGATACGAAAAGGAGTAGGTAAATCTAAGAGTGAGAAGTGTAAGTTGTGCAAGATTGATTAGTAGAACGTATGTAAGAGCGCTCGCTCAGTAACTGTGAATGGAAAAGTGATATGGCTCAAATCTGGGGGCATGAAAGGAGCAATTGTTAGTGGTTGCAAAGGAAGTGTGTTGGATGGCTTAAGTGGAAGTAAGAATTTAACAAGCGAATGGTGGAATGAATGAAGGTGATGAAAGCGGGTTTAAAGGTAAAAAGAAAGCTGGTTTGAATGTTACTAAGCAATGATGATGATTCCAAAAGAAAGATGGCTTGGAATTATATAGGAGAAAAAGAAATACTAAAGGGTGTATACGTAGGAGAAAAAGAGGTATATGAACCAGTTTGGAAGGAGGATGAATGGAGGGATTAACAAGGAAATAAGGAAGCTCTTCTGGAAGGAGCGCGAAGGTTAAGAATGAGAATAAGGGGAATCTGCTTAGAATAAATCCCAAAGCCAATAGTAAAGCAGGTCTAAAACTTAAATGAGCCCCATGTAAAGTTCTTTACCAACAAAAAATTTTAATCCGTGTAGGTACAGCAATAATTATAGTGACTGAAGTAAAAAAAAGCTTGAGTATCTACATGAATAGGGATGGTGCTTTTGTAACTGATGAAATGGGTGTGAGAGGAGTGTTGGAAAGAACACTTCGAAAATCTGCACAATATTAACAGTAAAAGAGGTGATAGTGATCGTGTGTGGGTTTGATGGTGCAAAGGAAGGAATCAAGGTATTTGCGGGATGAGGTTATTAGCGAGGAGGTAATGGGTAGAGTGAAAAAAGTTGAAGGAATGGTAAATCTTGCAGGTATAGATGATTGAAATTACTGGTGAATATGATCAAAGAAACGGAGGCGAGATGGTGATTGATTGGATTTGGAAAGTTGTTGTAATAAAGCGTTTATTTAGGGTATAGTTCCGAGGATTGGAGGGATAGCCGGTAATAGTACCCTTTATAAGGTTAAGAGGGATAAGGGGAACTGTTAGAAATTATAGGGGAATAAAGTTTATTGAGTGTTGTAAGGAAATCGCTCAATATCTTTGGTCGAAAGAGTGCGTTCGGAGTGACTGAAGGACTGATTGGTGAAGAACAAGGTGCGTTTAGGAGTGTAGAGGTGTGTGGACCAAATCTTTACATTGAAAACAAATGATTAAGAAAATAAGGGAAGAAGAAGACATTAAATTGTATTTAGGTTTTATGGATTTGCAACAGTGCAATATGATGTTGGTGGCATTGAATTGAAAAGTGTAAGTGATTTTGTGTTGGTGGTATAGGCTTCTGAATGGAGTCAAAAGTATGTATTGACGAGTGAAGCGTGTGTAAGAATAAAATGGTGTCAATGGTGATGATTGGTTTAGATAACAGCGGAGTAAGACAGGGTTGTGTTATGTCTTCCTTGGTTATTCAATTTTGTATATGGATTTGGGTTATGGAAAAGAATTCGAGGTGGGAAATGGTGGAGAATGGAGATAGTGGAGGTGTCCCTACCTATTATATGCGGATGAATTTGGTTCTGTGTTGAGCGAATCTGAAGAAAGAGTTTGATGAGGATTGGTAGAGAGATTTGGCAGGGTTTGTAAAAGGAGGGCTTGAAGTAAAACGTGCGATAAGAGTAAGGGTCTTGCTTTGTGAGTGAGGCGACACCTCCTCAAGTGCTGAAGTCTATGTTAGATGGTGTAAGCAGCTGAATCAGCTGTCTGAGTTTAAAATATTAGGGTAATGTTCGGAGAAGGAACGGACGACTGCAGAGTGCTCAGGTAGGAAAGTGTGAATCGTGCAGGAAGCTGGTGCAATTAAATCGTTGGTAAATGTAAAGGGACTAAGGTCTTGAGCTGTGCTAGGGTCTTACATGAGGGTATGTTGTTACCTGTCAAAATATGGTATGTTGTTAGTAGTGAGACTATGGTCTCGGATAAAATAAAAGTATAATTCTAAAGTTCAATTGTGTTCAGAATGGACAAATCTTAGGGGTGTTGAGAAATTGAAAAAAATGAGGAACGAACGTATTACGGAGTTGGGAGTTTGAAGAAAGGCGGTTTAAATAGAGAATAATGAAAAGTATGTGAGATGGTTTGGTCATGATGGAAAGGATGAATGATAGATCGGTTGGTCTAGCGGATGTATAGTGGGCGATGTGTGTTGGAGAACGACCGGCGGGAGTTCCGAAGAAAAAGTGCGATGAGTCAGTAAACGAATGTTTGAAGGAGAGAAATGTGAGTTTTTTGGTAGAGGCGAAGAAAGGTGTATAACAGGAGGAATGGCGGGGTTTTGGTGAGGGGGTATTGGTGTGGCCCACCTGGGCCAAGGGATGAACCCTTACCTTGACGATCTACCCATATTGAGGGTCCATCGCCCTTCCCATGAACTTAGGGGATTTTCGACTGCGCATGAGCTCACTAATTTAATGGTTACTGGAGGGGGCGGTAAAGGGCTGGGCTGCTTTTCGACTGTATGTCCAATGTTCTCCTACTGCTTTTCTTTTCGATGCTCGTTACGCACCTTACTCCCATTTGGGAAAATAGAAGGCAGATAAGAAGAAAGAAAAGAATATATATATATATATATATATATATATATATATATATATATATATACTAATATATATACTTATAATAATAATATATGTATATATATATTATATATAATATACATATTATATTACTATATATATATTATATATATATTATTATATATATATATATATATATTTTTTTTTTTTTATTTTTTTTTTTCTTCTTCTTCAGAGAACAATGGTTTCATAAAGAGAAAGAAAAATTATTCTTCTGGTAGTGGTGGTTATGTAATGATTCCTAATTATAAATTGGCAGCTGACCGTTTTATAGCTGCTGCTTACAGGAAAGGTACATTTGGATCTTTAATGTTAGATTTATTTGATTAATTGATCAATCTTATCCTATTAGTTTTAGAATTGTAAAAAAATTATAAGTACATATTTTTATAAATTAATAAATTATACTATATAACTTTTTATGTGTTTTATTCAGGGCTGGCCGGAGCCGGGCAAATTTTTTTTCCGGGCTCCGGTTTCCAGCATTTTTAAAATTTACCCGGCTCCGGCATTTTTAAAAATTACCGGGCTCCAAACTCCGTTCGCTCCGTCTTACGGCTCTAAAGTTATTGGGGTATAATTCCTCTCCATTTACATTTATTTTTTGAAATCATTAATTCTCTGTTACAATATTTTTTATGCGTATAAATGAAATTGAATGTTTCTTAATGACTTCTTTATTAACTTAGAATTAAAAACTTGGTAAATATTTTATAGAAAATGAGATTTTTGAGATATCCAGAAAAAGAATAATTCACTTTCTTCCTAAATTTTAATTCTAATTTCGTTGAACGATGAACCCTCCTGTACAGACGTAAGTATAATTTGGGATTAAAAAAGTTATTTTTTTTTTTTTTTTTTTTTAAGCGGAAAAAGATTATATTTCATTTCATCCTAAATTTTAAATTAATTTTCCCTTGAAAACTAATGAGTGCCAGAACAGATGTAATATAACTTCATTTAAAACAGATTTTTTATTAAAAAAAAAAGTATATATTCTTTATCTTTCTTTCTTTATCTACCTTTTTCCCAAAGACTGGGGGTAAGGTGCGTGTCATGCTCTGTCTGCTTAAGACTACATCCAAATATTGGTTCTTTAAAGTTAGCTCTAATGGGTGAGGTGAAGAACTTTCCGATGGAGGTTGTGCATGCCGTATATACGACTGGCCCAACAGACTTCATGCTTGTGTTAATGGAAAAGGCGGTCATTTTGAATGACTTTTATTCTTTTTGTATTAGTAATGGTCATAGATTATATCGTGTAGATATTAAATTGAATTGCTTATTCGTTTTTATTTGACACCACTCTTTATTAAATGCCTTCAGCCGACGGGTCCATCCAGGTTCGGTGCTCTTGTTCTATCATGCCACTTTACTCTGGATGAAGGCGTTCCGCAAGGCAGTGTTCTAAGTGTATTATTATTTGCTATAACTTCGTTACTTCTATCCCAGCGACAGTCAATTTTTATCTCATGTTGATGACCTGGTGCTATATATTGCAAAGAGCTAGGCTGCCATTTCTTGAAAGACAATTTCAACTAGCTATCGAGAATATTTCACAATGGCTTCTATTTCTCACCCACCAAAACCTCAGTAACACTATTTAGGGAAAAGGGAAAGTTGAAGAACCTGCTGCGAACCTAACCTTATATGGTTAACCTATTCCTGTAACTTCACAAGTCAAATTTCTAGGACTTGTTCTAGATGACCACTTAACATATGCACCGCACATTAAACTCCTGAAAACGACTTGTCATCGCGTGCTTGACCTATTACGTTATCTTGCCTCAAAATCCTGAGGTGCTGATCGCAAGTTCCTTTTGAGTCTTCACACCGCCTTAATCCGATCGACGCTGGATTATGGCTCCGCAGTATATAGTCAGCCCTCCCAAACTACTACACCTATTAGATCCCATCCAAAGCGAGGCCATCCGTATCTTCATTGGAGCCTTCCGATCGTCCCCCCGGGTAAGCCTCGAAATTAAATCCGATGTGATGCCACTCTCTTCAAAGGGAATAAATAAAACTAGCTCTGAAACAGTTATCGTTCGCTTTTTCTCGTCCGCATTCACGTTTGCTTTCATGTTCTCGTTCGCATTCATTCCCTTCCTTTACAGGCCATTTGCAAAACATAACTATCTGGCCATCACTTAACTTTCCTCAACATCGCTTTGCAAAAGGGTGCTGCCGATCTCTTATGACAAAGGGTATACACCTTGGCTATTCCTTGCTCCCACTATCTGCATGGTCCTGACCTCTCTCCCCAAATCTAACCACCCTGCTGCCTTGTTAAAGGCATCATTCCACAGTTCACGGTGGATTTATTCCGGTGTTTAATGACGGCTCTAAAACAGGGGTGTGGGTGAACCTTCCCCTCATGCTTTCAATCTTTATTATGGCAGATACTTAATTGGCTATGAGATGATTATTAGTCCTTATACAAGACCACTCTTTTATGTCCATCGTATCTATTTCAGATTCCGGACCACTCAGCGCCTCTCCGCAAGCCCGCCCCGTAACTTCTGATAGAACCATAATACACGATATCCGCACCTGAACAAGCATTTCTCCCTGGCGCTACGTCCCCTGCCCTTCAAGAGAAAACAAGATCAGTACCTATGTTGGGGCCCCATTCTCCACCCGTAGAATGCGCGTAACTAGCAACGAAAATTGCGCCTCTGACGAGGCCCAAAAGGCTGGCCATCTTTCTTATCTCGGATCGTGTTTTAGCGCGGGTACTGCTCCCGAAGATTGCCATTCAACCGTACCTCCCATCCATACTGATTATTATCCTTGTCTCTCTGACAAAAAACTTCCGGTCTTATTTGGCAATGATGGTTGGGCGCGACGCGCATCAGCGCAAGGGTTGTAACGACCTTAAGAACATATAAATACCCGCATACATTGAAGTGTCGAGTGGTCTGACTCTCACCGATAACCTACTAAAGCCTGCTTTGCCACCCTCCCACCACGGCCGACCGTTATTCGCCGACCACCTAATATCATACCTACTCACAGCCAATGTCACGGCATCTCATCTCCAATTCTGCAGAAAATTCTTGACCCGCGTACGTCATCACCCACACGCAACCATGTTCACCATATCTTACCATGCATTTGTCCGCCAATCTGAATCTCCATTCGCCATCGTCACCGCTTTCCTCAACGTTTGACACCGACCATCCACCTATGACCATCGCCTACCTGATCATAATAAAGGTTCCCTCATCCCAGTATCTCTTATTGATTCTCCGACTTATAACCGCAGCAATTCTTATTCTCGCTTTCTCAAGAAACTGAATACATTCTTACACTTCCCGTTCATAAACATGAAGTTTGTTATGTAATATTAGGACTATTATTATTAGTGTAAAGGACATCTCTTTTTTTTTTTTTTTTTTTTTTTTATTTTTTTTTTTTGATGATACTTCAAATTTTTATTTTTCCACCAAAATTTTCTTTGACATTTTTAAAATATGTTTAAGCCAGAGCCCACCCATGGAGTTGATTATTCGACCCAGTGTGACCGCTTCCCTGTGTCCTGTGCACGAACTAAAAAAAAAAAAAAAACTTTGAGGCCCGGCATGAGCCTGCAGACACCCAGTCCAGGGGAGTGTGGCTGTTGATGTTGACACAATTTTGGATAGTACTTGGTATAAAACCTTGCTCTAAATGCGAAATATATGACCCTTTTTACATTTGACTTTTTTTCTTTGTTCTTGGGTTAAATATAAAAAGTTTTGATCATCAATATACATATATTTATTTACAAATGGAATTTTAGTCTTGAAGTCTCCATTTCCTTCCTCTTCAGTGACCATTCAAAATCACCTTCAAACGCACCCTCTCGAAGCCATTCTAGTTTTAGAGTAAATCTTGGTCCTAATTCTTTTAAGTTTACTTTTTGATTATTTTTAAACTGATACCTGTCAACAATGGAAAATATATGTAGTAATGAACTCATACGTTAAATAAATAAAAAAAAAAAAAAAAAAATCAATTGGCCATAATCTTTATTATTAATAGAATTTTCTCTAATTTAAATTTAAAAAAAATAAACTTATGATAGCAAGTAATTTAAAATAAGTTCATTTTAACATTTAGTAAATCATGTTCGACCTCGTATTCCTCTATAATAAAAAAAAAAAATTACAATTAAAATTGCAAAGTTTGTAACTGAAAAAAGATTAGCTTTTGCTTTGTTAATAAGAAAATTAACTGTATTTAAAATCTGAATCATCATCCAGATCAATAATGAAGATAAAAATTACCAAGTTCTACAAAAATTCTAAATTGAACTTACCTGTGGTGTCTAAAAAATATGTAATCTCTCTGGTTGAGAAAACTAACCACACTTCGACCTTTAAATTCGGGATCGTAGTGGAATAGAGCACCAAACATTCGACCAATAGATCTTCCCAGTCGTGTTTTGAAATTGTTTAATATCAATTCGGGCCTATAAAATTAGTAAAAAGGGTAATGAAAATAAAGTTAAGGTTGGGGCATTTCTTGGCATCAAAGGAGTAGGTAAAGCAGCTAAACATTAATAAGAGGTTTTTTATTAAATAAATACGCTGATTGTAAATAACCAAAAAAAAAGAAAAAAAAAGAAAATTGAATCTGATAGTGAAACAATCTTTGTTTACCATATAGTCTTTTAGTGGTTTATATACTACAGATATATTGTAATAAATAAGAATGCTACATTTACTTTTAACAAGACCGCGCAGTTACCTTTAATTATTAAAGAATAGCTTAATTATCGAATAAAATTTTATTGTAATTAAATAAGCAATAGTTATTGAACTGGATCCCGATATCTAGGATCGGAGACTCTGGCTCCACCTAGGCTTCGTAACAAATTTCAAAGTTCAGCTTCATCTCAGCGAACTGCGCTCTATCATTCAATATATTCTTTTCTTCCCTCTCCAACAGATTCAGTATATATTATGACTCTTAATAATAAACGAACTTTGTCTTATTTTAGGAGGTAGAAAAAAAAAACATTCAATGACACCAATTCCAAACTTCTTAAACGGCCCCAGACGCAAGCTTTAAAGACAGGACAGATTAAATTCAGAAGGAAATACAAAAAAAAAAAATTCTAGAGCAGAGGTGGCTGGAAAGAAAGCGGTACTAAATAGAACCTGTCTGGAGTTGATAATCTCCACTCAAAATTCTTGTGAAGAAATAGCACCCACCCTTTGTGTTGAGAGGGCGTAGCAAAGGCAGTGAAATGAGGCTCGTCAGTTCCCTTTCGAGAACTTTTCGTTATAGTACCTATAGAAAAAAAAGTCAAGAGAATCAGAAAGTGGAATACAGTTTACCATCTCTTAGCCTTGGACCTGACCCTATCCAAGAGAAGGGTGTAAATAAGAGGAGGCTAGTTTAATAGATGAAGCAGGCTGGAAATTAATAGGAGAAACCGGTGTTGGATTATTGGTATAGGAATGGAGACTTTGAAAAGTAGATTAGGTCGTTAAGAAAAAGTAGGAAGGTAGAAGATAAATTAGAACCCTGAGGAACATCGTTATTGTTAGGGAAGGAAGAAGTTGCCCCATCGACAACTGATGAAATGGAGCTATTTAAATAGAAAAAAAGAAAGCTAGATATGGGTAAGCAAAGTGAAAGAGGAAACCTAAAGGAAGGGAGTTTAGAGTAGCGACGAATTCCATACCATGACTTGGGTATACCAAGCACCACGCCCAATACTTCCCCTAGTCCCTAAGGGCAGAACACCACAAATTGGTAAGAAAAGAAAAATTATTAGCAATTGACTTCGAGCAAAGAAAGACATACTGATGATCGAAAAATGGGTATAAAACTTCAGATGATGTAGGAAATTAAAACTAAAGGACAAGATGCAGATGATAACTATTAGGCGTTAGTTCAAGAGTTTGGAACGGCTATCCTTTACAATCTGCTGGAAATAAGTGAGGTTCCAATACTGAGGAAAATTATTAGTAATAAGGCACCTAGAGAGAATAATTGAGCGGGACATTAGCCAGCTCAAAAGCACACTCCATTAAGACACTAGGAGGGGTGTCAACCAGGACACTTACTTTCCTAACATTTATAGATATCTAGATGTCATTCACGAGATCATGCGTAATCACAGATAAAGACATCGGACATCTTAGAAGAGAAGGATTACCAGTCTTCCAAGATGGAAAAAAGGGAGACTGAAGATATCAGGTTTTTCAGCAGGAGGTACAGGTCCTTAAGAAAGAATTAGCGGATGAAAGGATGATTTGTAAAAGTTTTTACATTTGTTTTTGTCAGGTGGAGTGCCAAAGAGAATAATACACTCCTATTTAGTGAAAGTGTACTTAGTTCATTAAAGAATATCCCTGCAACTATTTCGAGCTAAATGAAAATTGGCAAGAGTGATGACAGAAGAAGAATGTATCCACCACCAATGCACAAGAACAAGCGTGACTGTCCCTTGGGTTTTGTAGAAAGATCTATTCGAAAGAATGAACCTGTTCTTCCCATAACTTTTCGTTAGACACCAGTCAAGGCAAGATTCATTTCAATACTAGTAGCGTAGAAGCTATACAAAGTCCCAACCCCCATCCCTCAATTATCGCGACTGAAGCACCAGAAAATACTCTTGATTTGGGTGGAACTGATGGCGAAAATCATTAAAATGAGCAACTATAAGATTGTATTGTGAAACTCGAAGGGTAATTATATAGACTGATTTAAATCCCCGAAAGGTGTAATGTTAATATATCCCTATAATATCTGAATTTAGACAACATAAATAGATTTGCAATCTATTTGGGTTAGAGATTTTGACAACTTTACACATAGCTAATGATCGGTGGCTTTGGAGCCTCGAAGCGGCTCCGATGCACCTGCTACGAAGCTCAAGCCAGACACAACCCAACACTACTACGCAATGATAAGCTTTTTTTTTTTTAACAAGTAAACTGACATTAAAATGAATGAAATTGTGTGATATTTTTTTTTGCTAAAATCAGAAACGTATTTATCTATTTTTTGTCACGGTACTATCAATTCACTAAAAGAACACAATAAAAGGTTAATATTTAGTAAAACTTAATTCCATTTAACCTTTTCAAACACGCTGCTCACTCACTGAACTATGATAATAACTGACAAGGAACACTATTAATATTTTTAACAGTGATTTTATTGTATTAAAGGAGCGAAATAAAAATTACATTTGAGTTCAAAAGCTAAATCATTATGATTGTTTCCATTCATTTTCAAAAGTTTAATACCATAGTATTTCACACACTCATTTTTTATGTAATAAAGATCTCATCCTGAATCAAAGATCAACATACTATGAAACCCAAACATGGCATTTGAAACAGTATTAAGTTAAGAAGAGGAGGAAATGAAGTGAGTTTTAAATTTACCGAAGTGCATGTGAAGGAATAATACAATACAGTAGCTAAGTTGGGGTAAGAAAATTGAACGGAGAAAGAATAATATTTTGTTGAAAGATAAGAGCCATACTATGATTCCCCAAAGGCAAAAAGAATGCAATTAAAAGGTTCACTGTAAAAGTGATAGTATAAGAGGGAACAGTTCGGAGGCTAGTAAAAATAGTCTGCTAGAGAGGTAAAGTCGATTGCACAAGTCCTAGACTCTACAGTTTCAATAAAGGTGTGAGAATGAAACCACCATATAAGGACTGATATTCCGAAAGGGTAGCAAGCAACCTAAATGATTGTGAAAATTTTTTAACTTCACCTTATAACCTCCAACTTCGAGAAAAATAGTGAGTCTCCCAATGAAAGATCACTAAAAAAAAGAACCTCCAAGAATATTACGGACAAGAAGGTTTAAGTTGTGTATTTTAGAAGGTGATATTAATGTGCAAGAATGGGACAAGTAGATATGCGAAGAAAATTAAGTTTTTGAAGCATTAAAAACACCATATGTTTTCTGTCCCAATTACCAAAATGAGAAAGATCAGAGCTCAATTACTCCAAATCTACCCTCCACCCTCCTATTTATTTGCTCTGGGGGTAGCCTCTTTAAAATAACTTCATATTTTAGTTTAAAAAAAAAATCTTTCCATTAACTTCGAAAACGTGTTCCATTGTAAGACTTTATTTGATATAAATACCCTTTGCCAAACATCGGTGGTACATCTGAAGTCTTTTCATGACACGGCACTTTTTTAAACTATCAAAAAAGTTAATACATTTTAAGTTCTCAATGATACTACAATAAGAAAATATCCAACTTAAAAAGCATAATATAAATCTAACGATTTAACAGAAATTAACAATGGAAACATTTCCTAATCATGCAAGTTTTTTTTTCCTAAACTAAATGACCAAAGAAGTTAGTTCTACTCCTTCAAAATGGGCAGAAATCAGGGGTGGACAAACTTTTTCAACTTTTGTGCCATTTTTATAAATGCACTATGCACGTGCACCACAAAAAAATATTACATATACTACATAAATGTCATGCATAACTCAGGAATTATGCATGATGCAATGACCACTATGATTGTAAATCAAAATTTTTCTTTTTTAGAAATCAAAAAAAATGTCTGAAAATCTTATATAATTTTGTAATACAAAAAAATATATTGTGAAACTAGAAAAGTTTAAATTAAATCATCAACATCAGCTGGCATTGATTCACTATAACGGGGTGGCGGGGAAGGTGGGGGGGCGAACATGTACCTGAAATCCGAGGCATGCGTGAGCATTTTATTTCTAGGGCATAAGTACAGTAAGTGGTAGAGGGGCCTTTTAATTATAAATTGAATTATCAAATTACATTACTCCCAAATTAAAAACAACAAACAAATTAAATTATCCATAATTACATTACTCCCAAATTAAAAACAACAAACAAATTAAATTCATAATAATTATCTGTATACAATAAACAAGTGATAGAGTAACTAAAAAAAGATAAATGTCATTACGGTGGTTTACGAATAAGATCTGACAAAGTTAAACAATGTATAAAAAGTTAAAGAAAAGGATTAAAAAAACCTTCATTATGTCATGGAGCTAAACTCGCAAATACACGCTAATATCATGACAATACATAAACTTGAACAGCAATTTTTATTTTACCGATATGTAAATAATTATAAAATAAATTGTCTTCCAGTCAAATTGCACAGGATAAAAAAAAATGAAAGAAAAGAAATGGAAAACGAGCTGCACGAAGTTCTGTAAATAGCATTACGCCACAGAATAGCCATTACTAATGTAAATCAAAATAATCACGATATAGGTTATAAAAAATGTGAAGAAAATACCTGTGACCAAGAAGTTCTTTTTTGCTTTTTCTTTTTAAAACTTTACATGTCATGACGCTACTAAGTCGGAAAAGTGCCGTTGGACCACCAAGTAAATGAATCACTAAAAGAAAACCACTAAAAATAATACATCAGTAATAATGAAAATTGAATTAATAATAAGATAATAATACAATAATGAATAATAATGAATAATGACTAATAAATACTAATAAATAATAATACATAATGATAAAATACATAATAGTAAAAACATTCTATACCCTCCATCTATCACCCTATCTCTCCCAAGTCTGAGCGGGTGATAAAATGCAACAACATACACACTTGGAAACAGAACCAGTAGAGTTTAAAGAAAATTGGACGCAAGTCGAAAAGAGAAGCCCAGCCCTTAAGAGCGCCCTCCTTACATACCCTTTAGTGACAACTTACGTCCGCAGTCAGAAAAATGCCACCCCCTAGAGCTTCACGAGACCGCGGCCACCCTCCACTACCTGATCTCGTCAATGTAGGTTGTAGGTTCATCCCTTGGCCCTTATATCACAAGCGGTACCATTACCTGCTCTCCCCTGAATCCCACTCGGAAACTATACCCCCATAAACGCTTTAACATTACACAACTTCCAAGATCCACATCACACACCATCCGACCTCTCGTGTTCGTGACATTTCACTCAAATTCCACTCATTACCTGCAGAATTTACCCATATCTTCAACTGTTCTCCTCTAGCCGGATTACCTCGTCCTGCTAATGCACCCTACATCCCCAAATACTATTCTCTCTTGCTAACCATTCGCAAAACCCAACACACTATTCACGGTATCCACTTCTTGTTTACTGGATAAAATATCTAACAGAATTCTCGAAGTGTTTTGTTTTTTTTTTTTTTTCTTTTCCCACCAGCTCCCCTCACTATCCATTCAGTCCAGTTTACAAAAGCACCTCCGCGTATTCATATATTCTCAAGCAAGCGTCCCTTAGTATTCTCGATTCTAAACCTTGTCGCGCTTCCATATTCCCTTCTAAGTTTCCAATTCATCCGTACCTTTACAAACTGATTAATTACCCTCTTCTTTTTCCCTACGTATCCATCTTTTAGTATTTCTTTTTATCCATCCTTAAGATACTCCAAAGGCACATCTTTCTTTGAACCCCATCATTGGCTCCTTTAGACATTCAACCACACTTCTTATCTTACTTTAATCCGGCATCTCGCATCACATCTTCATAATACCACTCACTGTTAACAATTCTTGCTTCCTACTTTAGCAATATCCAGCTATTTCCTTTCCTTTTGCACTGCTAACAACTGATTCTCCCTTCATTTGCGTCCAGATTGATTCAGTTTCAACTTGTTGCACATTAACTGATTTACTGGCGAGTGCTCTTAGATACTATCCTTATTTATTACCTTGTTCACTTAAAACTTCTCACTCTCAATTCTACCCACTTCTTTCCGTATCACCGTTCTTCTCCATCAAGCCGCCCAATCTAACTCGTAAATTTCTACCAGCTGGAACAACATAACGGCACCGATTCACATCCTGCATATCCTAAATCCTCATCCTGGATTTAACATCTCCCAACACAATACTTCAACAGACTCCTTGCTTCATCCACACACAAAATATCAAGTCATACTTTTCACTTCGGAACCATCTCTACCTACAGACATCAACTCTAGACTTCATCACTTATGGAATACTCATTGGTGTTAAGAAATATACTTACACACAACCTCTCTCCTCATCAGAAGTCAATCACCTTCCTACCATTCTCATTTTCTCTCCGACCACCGCCAAACACCACCTTTCTATGACCGCGATCTCTCTTTCTTGGATCAACTTATCCGAACCATTTTCAGGTTCTACCAACACAATCAATCTGAAGCTCCTACTACCCCATCATTTAAACATAATTCAGATTATCCCAGAAAATCGTTGGCTCTTTCAACCCTTCCCTTCAGATAGACCATCAAGTCACAACTCACACATACGTGACCTTTTCAATAACTTAAAATTAACCATTACAGATTTCCTAGTACTCACACACACAAGTCCTACCAATAGTCTCTCTTGTAACCACAGCTCCACTCATCAAAATGCCTCCTCTCGCCCTCTCATTCTTCCCCGCAGCACAGCACATACATATTTCACACACACCACTCATTTTCACCGATTCCTTTCATCTTTGCTTCCTTTCACAGCCAGCAAATCAAATTTGCCCTTTTCTAATATATCCTATCACCTCTCTTCTTCCATCGTCTTACATTTATTCGCATCTGCATTCCCCACGACATAACACATGCACGACTCATACTAAATTCACACATTAACGCAAGCGGTCGTTTATGGCGATCACCCGACCAAGTCCGAGGGCCTGCATCAGGCCAATTCCCTTCGCAAGAGCGATCGTCCAGGTTAGTGGGCAGCCTAACCCAAAACTATTACCGTCCTCTAGTCGCTTCTAACGACACGCTCCAATACATACGACTGTGGCAATTCTTTTCTCCCCCTGCCACACATCAGGGATGATAAGATAGCTACAGAAGTATGTCGTAAACCATTGTTGTCTCTCTAGAAGACGGCTGCAGTTGAGCGCGACGGTCTCAGTTATCGTTGATTATCACTATCGCGACATTTTGCTGCATCCTACTTGATACATATGTGTTTCTCCTGCTACCAGAGTAACGTTGTTGCCTCTGGTGGCTACCATGAGTGTTGGTGAAGAAGTAATATTGAAAAACCAGAATAGAGAAAGTTCGGCGACACGCATGTACAAAATGGAGAAGAGTAATTTCAGTTCGCCGTTCGAGTTGCGTATATCCTTATATAATATATTTATATAATTCGATATATTATAATATATACAAGTAGATTTAGTAATAATAAATCCCTTATAGTTTTTTTTTAAAACTATAGGTATATATATAGTTTATAATTATATATATATATATATATAGTATATATATAATACTCGTAATTATTAATATATATTTCTTTCCTTTCTTTCCTTCACCTTCCTCTTTCCCGCATAAGTATGGCGGGTAATGTTGCTGTTACAAGCATCGGACAAACAAAAGCAGTAAGGGGAGAACAATGACACAAAGCAGTCGAAAAAAAGGCCAGCTTACCGCTCCTCCTCTCTTAACCATTAATTAGTGAGCAGCTACTCTGTCATTCAGATCAGAAAAATCACGCCTAGAGCATTCCATAGGACGCGTGGGACCCTCACTATTGGTAAATCGTCAATGTAGGAATTATCCCCTTGCCAGGTGGGCCACAACCATGCCCCCATACAAAACCCCGCCATCTCTCCAATCGTGCACCTTTATTCTTCGCCTCTGCTAAAACTCACATTTCTCTCCCAGACATTCACTCACCGACTCAATCCACTTCTCTTCGGTCTCCCAGCCGTCGAGTGTACCCAATAACATAACTCTTTCCACTATACATCGCGCTAACCAACCAACTTTCATTCATCCTTTCCACATGGACCAAACCATCTCTGCAACATACTTTCATTTATTTTTCATTTGTACTTTCTCTCTTTCTTCACATAACCGCACTTTACAC
>JABUQX010110426.1:0-50369 GCA_015478945.1 Trachelipus rathkii | reverse complement strand
CATTGTACTTCGTTCAGTTTCAATCTGGTGTTTAACCGTTTTCGCATTTATGTGAAACGCTTTCGCGTTTTCGTGCACTCCCTTCAATGAAGTATGGTTGGGAGATTTTGAAAATGAAGAGATACATAGAGCAAAAATGGATGAACTTAGCAGCTGGAAAAAGAAAGGAGTGTACGAGGCTGTAAAAGAAAGGAATCAAAAAGCAATTACGACTAGATGGATCATTACAGAAAAATCGGAAAAAGGACGAAAGAAGAAAATGCAAAGCCTGACTTGTTGCTCGAGGTTTTGAGGAACAAGGAGATTTAACAACTGATTCACCGACATGTGCCAATGAATCATTAAAAATGTGTCTTGCTGTAATTCAGAAAAATGGATGGAAATGCAAAACATTAGATATTAAAACAGCTTATCTACAAGGTAAACCAATAGAGAGAAATGTGTATTTAAAACCTCCAAGAGAGGCAAAAACAAACTACCTATGGAAGTTGAAGAAAACTGTGTACGGTCTAAAAGACGCAGCGAGAATATGGTACGAAAGTATCATGGACATAATAAAATCACTTGGAGGAACAAAGAGCAAGTTGGAACCAAATATAGTGTATTGGAGGAAAAACAGCAGAATCATCGGCCTCATGTGCATACATGTGGACAATATTTGCTATGGAGGGAATACTGAGTTTGAAGAAAAGATAATTCGAGAACTAAAAAGGAAATTGGAAATAGGAAAAGAGAGTGAAAGGAAATTTTGTTACATTGGTTTGAACGTGGATCAACGAAATGAGGAAATTATCCTGGAGCAGAATTCCTATGTAAGAAATATGAAAGTACCAGATAAAAAAAGATTTAGGGAAGAGAGGATATTGAATAAAGAAGAACAAACAGAATACAGATCAATGGTTGGACAATTAAACTGGATAGCTCAACAAACCAGACCAGAAATATCATACAATGTAAGTGAAAGAAGTAAATTTTGTAAAACGGCAACAACAAGAGATATGAAAAAAGTAATAAAAATTATAGAACAAGTAAAAGAAAAGGAAAACCAGATAATCATTCCTACCCTTAAGGGTAGAACAAAAATGAAATCTTTTCAGATGCCTCTTTTAATAACGTAGGGAATGGACAATCTCAAATTGGGTATATAATAAGTATAGTAGATGAATTAGACAACAGGAGTCCTTTATATTGGAAATCAAAGGTGGCAAAGAGAGTGGCGAGATCCACTCTGAAGCAGAGGCATTGGGTTTAGGCGAGGCTGCCGATGCTGGAATATATCTGAAAGCTTTATGGGAAGAAGTAAATGAAGAAAAACTACCAATATTAATGAAAACAGATTGTCAAAGCCTTGAAAGAGCACTACACTCAACTTCGGCAGTATTAAATAAAAGACTAAGAATAGATATGGCATATCTAAAAGAAATACTCGAGGAAAAAGAAATAGAAGAAATCAAATGGATAAAATCACAAGAACAGATCGCAGACATTTTGACAAAAGAGGGTGTGAAAAAAGAAAATATACAGAAATATGTTAACAACGTAATAAAAATATAAAGACATATTACACCTATGGTAACAGAAAACAGAAGAAACAAGAATACAAAGAAAAAGAAGAAAAAAGAAAAATAGAAAATAGAAGAAAAAAAAAAAAAAAAAAAAAAAATAGTATGAGTTTGATAATTATTTTATGTCTGTAGTTTAGAAAGTATATGTACCACCGTAGCGGGTAGTAGATTCTTTAAATTCTGATAATGTTACTAATTGATATATTATTACTGTTTTCAGAAGAAAAGTAATAGTTATATTTATGTAATTTATGTAAAGTAATTTAAGTGTCGCAGGCTTTCATTATAACGCCTGTAGTATCATTTTCTTTTATAATTGATTTAAATTAATAGAGAGATACTACAAGAAATACAATACATATTAATAAAATAATAGATAGAACCAAGAACATAGGTTGCGCAACCAGAAGAAACAACCAAAAGAAATAATCAGAAGAAATAAGAGGAAATAATCAGAAGAAATACCCACCAGAAGATTCATGGAAATATCAGTCTAAAAGAAAGAATATATGAAATATAAAAATTTATATCATCCATCTGGATAATTAGGAAATCATTCATATTCATCTTCATCTCTTCATCTTTAGATAAGTAAGATCATACAACTAATAAAGAGAGGATATACCACCTCAGATCACCTTGATGTAAGTTAATATATATATATATATATATATATATATATATATATATATATATATATATATATATATATATATATATATATATATATATATATATATATATATATAGACAGACCATCCTATATCATGTACATCATAACCAATCAAAAAAATGGCATGATACACCATTAGGTGAAGTGAGGGTGTGTTTTATTTTTGCTCTCCCATTTTAATACTATAATCTGTGTATTTGCAAGTGAATTTAGTTAACAAATTAGTGTTGTGTATATAACTGTGTATTTTAGAAATTTGTGTACTCATTATTGTGATTATTTCTGTTATTAATTTAATTTAGTTGAGTATTGGACTCAGTCAGTGTTTGATAGGTAAATCCTAGGCTAGAGTAGTAAGAGATTTCCTGTATACTGGGTGTTTGCAGGTTTATTGAATTATTAAATAGTTTTTCTGTACTTAACTACAGTCTTTAACAATTGTTATATTAATTTTGGTGATAATTTAAATTGATTAAGTTTACCAGAGCATAGCCTAAGCCTATTTTATAATTTTTATATAGACTTAGCTTAGGGCCTAGGCTATAAGCTTGTTTTAAGATACTAATTTCTTTCTAGGCCTTAGTGATATTTAGTAAACTGTAGTTGGTAAAAAAAAAAATTGGTACAAGTTAGACTACTGTTAGGCTACCTAAAAAAAAAAAAAAAAAAATTAAATATCTATATATCCCTGGCCTAGGCTAAACTAAATTTAAGTTTTTAACTTGTTTTAAAGACATTAGTTTATTTCTTTTTGAAGCTTTAGCGATACACAAACTAGTTGGTAAGTGAAGGTACAAGGTATTAAAAAAGTTGATAATAATTTAAGTATGTATGCTCTTTGTGATAACTGTGGGACTGTGAGGAATTCCTTATTAGAATAGGTGTGCAATTTGAGGGATAAAATGCAGAGAATGTGTTGCTAAGGAAGGAGATTGCAAGACTGAGTGAAAATGAATGAATTGAAAGAAAAAGTATATGAGTTGAGAGAAAGGAGGGAAGTGTCAAGAAAAAAATTAGTTAGTGGGGATGTCGAGGCGAGGAGGAGCGGGATATAGGGGTAGACAGGAATATGGATTCACCTAGGCAGGAAGATGAGGGGGAAAAGGAAAAAGTAGTTGAAAATAGGTCTGCAGATAAATATAGAGTTGTAGGAACTAGAAATAATAATTTAAAGATATGAGGATCTCGAAAGTCAGTCAACCTGTGACCTGCAGTAACAGGTTCGACTGTCTTCCGGATGGGGAGGGATCAGAGAGTGCCAATGGTAATGTTGAGTTTTCTAAAGGGAAGACTGATACATTGCTAATTGGAGACTCTATGATACGATACCTAGATAGGACTTTCAAAATAAGAATAAAAAAAACGAATTAGAGTATGTTATCCAGGTACCAGAGCGAAGGATATCGTGGATAGGATAGATAAGAGAGATTGAATTTACAAATGTTGATTCAAATGTGATTGTGCATGTGGGTACAAAAATGATATAGGACATAGAAGGTCAGAAGAATTAATAGCAGATTATAGGAGATTGATTTAGAAGATGAAAGCTAGTGGAAGAAGGTGCATGATTTCTGGGATTTTACCTAGATTAGGTGTAGGTAAGTAGACTGGGGAAAGCAGGGATTTAGGTGTAAATAGTAAGGGTTAGGAAATTATGTTTTCAGAAAATATAGGTTTTTGGATTTGTGGAAAATTTCTGGACAGATCTTTTTTGCAGCAGATGGAGTTCACTTGAGTCGTAAAGGTGTTGGGCTTTTCGAAGCACCAGTTTGGAGACTTGTTAGCAAAAAACTAGGTAAAGTTGGGGGGTGGATGGAGCTAAGTCTGGATATAAATAGCAATAACTAACTATCAGTGGTTGTTCCATCAAATGTTGATTACAAGATCACAAATATGATGTTAACAAATGAAAATACTTTAAGTTTTCAAATATCAGATAAGCACTTTAGTGCATTTCAATGCTACCAATAAATAATGGTCAAATTATACATAAGTAAGTCTGATATTATTTGCATAACTAAGATTGGGAATGAAATTATATATGGAATTCACTAATATTGCAAATGAATGATATTACCATTTATATAGCGTAGAGGGAAAGAAAGGTGGGGGTGTGGCGCTTTATATTAAAAGCAATATTCAATCTGTATTAATGACTGACTTTAAAACTAATCCTGATATTGAATCGGTATGGGTAGATATCCTTATGTTCAATAAATCATATAGAATAGGGCATTTTATAGACCTCCTGGCCAGAGTCAAAAATTAGATGCGAGTGTGAAAGAATTGAGACAGCATGCCACAGTAAAGAAAAAGGTATAGTCATAATGGGTATTTTAATTTTCCTGGCATTCAATGGGATTCCTTGTCTAATACGGACCATAGTAGTTCTGTATTTATAAATTGTATACTAGATAACTTTTGAGCCAGTGGTCCATGAACCCACAAGACAATGAACTATTAAGACTTAATATTAACTAATGATAAGAAAGTATGGTGGATAAGATTAGAGTTGAGGAGAATTTATTAGTGACCATAATATAATTGAATTTAATATGAATGTGATATCTGGGCCCAAATTGCAAGCTAATAAAGAAAAAAAAAACCCTAGAAATGCTCAATGCCTAGTATTCCAAATTACGAGACATGCTTAGTATAACTGACTGGGATAAAGAGTTTAAAGACCAAAACTGTTTTATCATGTGGGAACATTTTAAGCAAGTTTTAATGAATATTCAGTTAGTATGTTTTTAAAATAAACCCATTAGGGTGGCGAAGAGAAAACCTGTTTGGTGGAATAGAGAGATAAGAGATAAAATAAATACAAAAATTGTATTGTTTTAAAATATTAAAGGAGTAGTAATAGGGAAGCTCATTCAGCAAATTATTGCAAGCGTTTTAGAACTTATCCAGTCAATAAGAAAGGCAAAGAGGCAGAAATTAATTTAGCAAGAATAGTAGAATAAGGACCTGAAGAAGTTTTTTAGCTTTTATAAATTTAAAAGTAAGAATAGGACAATAGGTCCTATTAAAATTGATGAAAATTTAGTTAGTTCAGATAAGGAGTTGGTCAACATTTTCAATGCTTATTTTGCTTCAGTGTTTACTGAGGAAAGATTAGATAATAGTTTGGAGACTAATAGTTCTTGTATGCATGTAACAAATAGACTTACAGAATTTGAATTTGATGTAAAAGATATTAAACGTTTACTAGACCATATTGATCCAAGTAAAGCTGCAGGCCCTGATGGTATACATGATAGAATTTTGAAAGAGGGTAGTACCAGCATTGCAAAGGCACTGTATTTGATTTTTAAGCGATCTATAACATTTGGTGAGGTACCAGATGACTGGAAAACGTTATATGTTGTGCCTATTTATAAGAAAGGTAGTAAGGAAGATTTGGGTAATTATAGGCCAGTTAGCCTAACATCTCTGGTTGTAAAGGTTCTGGAAAAGTTACTGAAAGGTCATATATAGAGAAATATTTAGAAGATAACAAGGTATTGTATGACTCCCAGCACAGTTTCAGAAAGGGTAAGTCATGTCAGACAAACCTTTTAGAATTTATGGAATACATTACTGACTGCATTGACCGAGGAGATCCAGTTGATATTATATATATTTAGACTTTAGCAAAGCTTTTGATAAGGTTCCCCACATAAGGCTGATGAAGAAGTTATTGCAATGTGGTATAGGTGGAGTGGTACATGGTTAGATGATTAAAAAGTGGTTGTGGAATAGAAAACAGTGTGTACAACTAAATGGCAATAAGTCATCATGGGAAATAGTGAAGAGTGGTGTCCCACAGGGTTCAGTGCTGGGGCCACTGTTGTTTCTCATATATATAAATGATTTAGACCAGGGACTTAAATGCAATGTTTCTAAGTTTGCTGATGATACCAAAGTGGCCACCTCAGTTAGGAATAGTGAGGGATGTATAAAGATTCAAAATGATGCTTGATAAATTTCTTGGGTGGGCAGATAAGTGGCGATAATTTTAATAGTAAAAAGTGTAAGGTTCTTCACCTAGGTTGCTCAAATAAAGGATTTTAGCTATATGATATGAATGGGGATTGGCTTGAGTCTGTGGACCAGGAAAAAGATTTAGGTGTGATTATAAGCAGTAATTTGAAAGTAGCTAATCAGTGTTTGGAAGCTAGAAATAAAGCTAATAAGATGCTGGGCATAATAAATCGCAATGTTGTTTACATAAGAACATAAGAACTAAGAAATATAATTATATTTTGCCAGTATTAAAGTATTTTGCAC
Source organism: Trachelipus rathkii (assembly GCA_015478945.1). Classification (NCBI taxonomy): domain Eukaryota; kingdom Metazoa; phylum Arthropoda; class Malacostraca; order Isopoda; family Trachelipodidae; genus Trachelipus; species Trachelipus rathkii. Next base: position 43,859 of record JABUQX010110426.1, on the reverse strand, counting down.
ATGCTTGGGCCTTTTTTAAAGAAAGTCTTAAATATGCTAGAGAGGGAATGGAACGTAGATTAACAAAAAATAATTTCTGGTTTTGAGGAAGAGCTACGAGGAGAGGCTGAAGGAGTTAGGAATGTTTTCTGTAGAAAGGCGATTTCTCAGAGGGGACATGATACAAGTCTACAAAATTTTTACATCTATTGATAATACGGAGACCAATAAATTCTTTATAGTAGAGCACGGACGGGAGACCAGGGGGCATAACAAGAAAATTAAGAAGAAAGCATGCCATCTTGATATAAGAAAGTATACATTCAGCAATAGGGTTGTTAAATTTGGAATTGATTTGCCACAGGAGGTTGTTGAGTGTGACTCAATTACATTTAAAAAGGGTTGGATAGGTATATGGATGGGTTGGGTATCACATAGTATATTTAGACGAAGCCAAATTGGCTGGTTTTTAGTTATAGTAGTTAGTAATGTTATAGCTACTGCATGTGTGACCATAACTTAGTTATTAAGGCATGTGGATGGTTTGGGTAACATGTATCATTTTTTTTTTTTTTGCCAAATTGGTGGATTTTGGTTGCAGAAATTTGAAGAGCCCTAGGGTGCTTTGTGGATTTGCAGGAGAGCATGTTTGGTTGGTGGGTTGACTGGGACGGTCTCGATAGGCCCGTGTGGCTTCTTACTGTCCCTATATTTCTTATGTTCTTATGTTCTTATGTTTCGAAAAAGTGAATGAGAATCAAGAATTAGAAAAACATATTGAAGAACAACCCATAAATGATTTTGAAGGTTTTGATGTTGAAGCCAGACGCGATTTTGAGGGATTTAATCCCGAGGAAAATGATGAAATTTTTAAAGTAAATTGGGATAAGTTTGCCAAGTTTAATATTCAACTAACAACCGAAAAGACACCTTCTGTTGATCTGGATGGGGAGAAAATTGTGAGTTCAGAATTAAGTATTGAATCATCCTCGTATGGCAAGACACATGTTTTAGAACCTTGGATAAATGAATCTTCCCCAGAAAGGATTCATTACAATATGAGAAGAAATAACCATGATGATGAATTTGTAGAAAATAATATATGTGATCAAAATAGTGGTTTGGACGTTGAAAGTTTAACTTTATTTCGTTCTGGTACATCCAGTTTTAGAGTTTGAAGATAAATAATATGTAAGGATCATCATTAATGGGAGATAAAATATTAAAATTTTGATTATGACAGAAATTTCAGTAAGAAAATAAAAGATCTTCTGTAACATGGAGACTAATAGAAGAATAACAAGAAAGAAATATATGGGAGTTTTGGAAGTCAGAAGAATATTATATGGGAGTTCTGGAAGTTGGGAGAATATAGATTCCTGAAAGGAAATTAAGCAGATTTTGACACTTGGAATACTACTAGATGAGAAAGAACAGAATCAGATTTTGACATTTTGAATACTACTAGATGAGAAAGAGCAGAACAATAGATATATGATTTGAGCATCATCAGAAGATGATTCAACATTGGAAGTTTGGAGGCTTATCATCGAGTTAGTCGACCTTTTCAGCATTTGCATCATGGACCATGCCAGCATTTTCTAACCACATCGAGCCATCATGAGGTATTTTGTATCCTGTGTGTAAGTCTTAAAGAGGGAGGTGTCGTAGTAGGCACCCTTCTCATCTCTAAATTAGTAAGTATGGTTTCAATTTTAGTATGCCTTAATATCTCTTATTTAATTTCAGCTTAGCCTAATTTAGTCTAGCCTATGTTAAGGTGCCCATTTGGGTAAAAAATATACAATGTTTTCACATGGCTGGACTATTAATGATTTTGTGTGCAATTAATTGCTTTAATTATGATGAAAAGGCAATACAGGAATATTTAGTTACCTTTAGGTGAAGCATGACATAGGACTTGGTGCGTAGAAATCATGAGTTAGGGACCTAAGTTTGTGTCATTCTGACCTATTTTCTGTTATATTATTTGAAATAAGCACTTACCATATGCAGTTTGATTATAGATCATATTGTGCTATATTATTTTAGAGTAACATTACTGTTAAAAAGAAAGCCTTTATAAAATTCGGCAGATACGTATTTTGAAGTCACGAATTGGGCATAGCATAATATAGAATGAGATTTGTTTACTAGTTGCTAGTATTGTAATTCGAATAAGGCCATGTTGCTGGAAATTGTCAAAATGCTAAAGATGCTAAAGTTTCCAGATTTTTGACTAGAACGAAATTATGATTTATGATTTGAATAATAAGCCGAGGAAGAATTTCAAGATCATTTAGCTAATTTATAAATTGCTTTTTAGTTGTGGAATTGTAATACTAATCTTTTGTTATTGTAAAATTGCAGTATTTTTCTATAAGTGGAACACATCGTTGCCAGATGACAGAATGACACGTCACTACCTTCTGGAATATTCTGAAGATAACGCACTCACGAACGTATCAACACATTTGTTTTCCAGAAGTTTTCCGTGGAGAAAGAGTCTTGATTGTAATTCCAGCTTGAATAGTTCTCTTGAAATTTGTTAGTAGTAATCATAAGATTATGATAGTCTTGTTTGTGATTTGAACCTAGATAGTTCTCCTTGAATTTGCTCGTGATAGTCCTAAGTTTATATGAAAGCCTTGATTTAGATCGTAGTAACCATAAGGTTATATTTTGTACATAAGTTGAAACTCGTTAAGATTGTTAAAATTATAAAATTTTGTCTATTATATAACTAAGAGATACGTTTTGGAAATATATTATGATATTCACGATTTTGTTAACAAAAGTTAATTGTAAATATTTCGTATAGTTTACGAAAACATTTTAGTTTTTCGTTCGTTTTGGTTGTAAATAAATAATAAACATTGATTTGGATTATTATACTTAAACAGTACTATTTACATGAGATAAAAACTTGACCTATTGTATATTAAATTGTTTAATCTTTGAATTGTTTAACTTGAATCAAAGACCGAATTGAAGTTAAGTTACGAAATGAAATAAGTTGTAAGTTGGAATTAAAGTTTATTTTTAGTAACAGTCATCCATAGGTGAATAAATCGATCTTTTGATAACAGGAAACTACTTAATTCTAACATCAGGATTTATTGCATAACTTAAGAATTGCAGCTTGCCTCGACTTTTGGTAAAAATATATACTGGATGATTTCTCTTTGAAGAGTTGTTGAAATATTTTATAAATAATACCAGAAGAAACAATAGGAGAATTTCCTAAGAAGACAAAATTAAAAGAATATATTTTAGTGAGAAGTGCAGTTGACTCAAATTATTAAGGTGTTACGAAGGAAATAAAAATAAATTGAAGACATAATTTATTAAAATAAATCAACATAAGATAAATAAAATAAAGAACGTAATAAAAATAAATAATAAAGAGTTTTCAAACTACAAGGAAAATAAAAGAACAAAATATATTTCAATTACGTATACCGATTTAAACAATAAGGAGAATAAAATAAACAAATTAAAATACGATTTAATATAAAATAAAAGAATATAAAATAATAATAATCATAGTAATAAAATAATAATAATAATAATAAAATACGAGTCAGGTAAAAGATTGTCGACCTGTTCAAGTTTAGTTCGTACAGCTGATAACCCATATTGATCTAAAATAAAAAAGAAAGAAAAGAATAAAATAAAATAAAAACATAATAATAAATAAAGATAAGAATAAAATAAAATAAAATCAAATAAATAAGTGCAGGTTGAATAATCGAATAAAAAAATACTGAGAACTAGGAACAGGAGCTCATTCATGCGTGGCCACATGAAGATATTAATATTGTCGTAGGAGCATAAGCGGGGCCACATAAGTAGTATATATCGAAGTGAGCAGATACCTAGAGGCAGAATAAAAACCAGGAACAACATCTTTTATTAATAAATATTAAAACGAATAAAATAGTAATAATTAAAAAACAAGAATAATTAAGGAAGTAAATAAAAGGAAAACACAACGCAATGTAATAATAAATATTTATTAACAAGTAATTAAATAAAATTAGAATCACAACGCAAACTATAAGTTATCCACTATACGTTTGTCTATCCCAAATATTTTATTTGGAAGTATTTTGTGGTAGAAATTATTGGCCATAATAGTACCCATTAGGGTACGCTCCCACAGTATTAATTTGGTGTCATAACCATTTCGAACTGAGTTATTTTTCCATCATTGTTTTCGTTGCCGTATGATTTATTTTGAATTTTGAAAAAAAAACAACTTTTTTTTGGCAACTTTGGCGTGTTTGCATTTTTTTTGTGAGTTGCTTCCATTGGTCCGTCTGGATCAGTTCTTTTCCAGGTTTGGTCCTGGTTTATCTGCCTTTCGTCCGATTTATTTGGAATTTTGGAATTTTTCGTTTTCAGCCTTACCTGTTTTATATATATATATATATATATATATTATATATATATATATGGGGGGTGTGATACCCATTCTTTAATATATATATATATATATATATATAATAGTATATATATATATATATTATATATATATATATAGGGGGGTGTGATGCCCCATTCTTTGACATTCGTTTCTCTCTTGACATTCGTTAAAAAGTTTAAGCTCTCTTGACATTCGTTAAAAAGTTTAAGCTCTCTTGACATTCGTTAAAAAGTTTAAGCACCCCGTAGGGTGACGAATTATTGTCAGTTGCTTGACAGTTAGCACCTCGAAAGGTGAACATTTTTAGTTTAGCACCTCGAAAGGTGAATATTTTTAGTTTAGCACCTCGAAAGGTGATCAGTCCTTGTCATTCGATATACGTTTAGCACCTTGAAAGGTGACGTTTGTTAAGTCTTCTGATTTTCCATCAAAGTTGAAATAAATTTGTTTTTAGTAAACTAAAGTTTTTAAAGTTTGATGATTGTTAGGATCGATAAATTATAAGTACCTATTAAGGTTTAAGCGCCCATCTTTTTGAAATTTTAGTACCTTTTAAGGTTTTAATATCGTTGGATTTTACTATATAATTATTTTACAGCTGCTTATACATTTTTATAATTTGTAGTACCTATTAAGGTTTTTTTTTTTTTGTAAATTACTGTAACTGTTAAAGTTCAAGATGGCCCATGGGGGTGACGGACATGTTAGTATTAATATGGAGGGTGACATGGTTGGTGATAGAAGAACACTGATACCATTTACACCAGAACATGGACCGGTGCCACAGGAGAATAGACCAAATGAGAGGACCACCAGCAGCATCAACCCCAGAGCAGAGGGGAGATCCACTGGAACGGGGATCAATTGAGAATTTTTTAAGAATGCCATTAACACCAGAACAATTATCACAGGTTCACGCTTTTGGAGGAAGAACACTAGTGCCACCACCACTGAAATTTTGTTTAGAGTCGGGACATGATTTTGATGCATTTTTGGTGGATTTTGAAGTGTATTGTTCACATGTATACCCGAATGTTCGTGAAGCATGGAGTAGAGTGTTAAGCCAGTTTTTGGAAGGAGAAATGCTGATCTCATATAATAATATAGATGGAGGAAGATTGATATATACTGAGGTGAAAGAGCGATTGAGAGAAATAGTTAAACAAGCGGCAACCAGCAAGGATACATTAATGAGTAGGTTCTGGACAGCGAAGAGGCAAAGTAGGGAATATAATGAATTTCTCAATGAGATTGGACAGATTAGCTCAAGTGGCAGGAATTGAAAGAAATCAGACATTATATGGAGAGATGAAAAATGCAAAGATTTTGGATGGATTGGGTAGTGCAGCTGCGGCTAAAGTAAAATTTGCTACGTTAAATGAACCGACGATTACTGTGAAGAGGATAATAGGATATTAAAGAAGATGTAAATATGTAGATAGTGAAAACAAATAAGGAGGTGGAGGTTGCCAAAGTGAAATTGCAGGAAGTGGGAAGGTATATTGTAATTTTTGTCAACGAAGTGGGCATGAAGAAAAAGATTGTTACAGAAAGAATAATTGCTGTTATTTTTGTGGCCTGAGAGGCCATCGGATTGAAATTTGTAGGAAAAGGATAGCAAAAGAAGCAGAGGAAAAACAAACAAGTAATCAGAATACTAAAGAAGAATCAGTAAATCGGAAAGAGGAGAAACAAGAGAGAAAGGATATTCAATGTAATTTTTGTGGTGAGAGTCATCTTATGATGAAGTGTGAAAAATTTACTAAGTTTTTAAAGGGTAGTCAGTCGGAAAACTGGTAAATCCCTTTTTCGGAGAGGGCACGAAAAAGGATAAGAAAAATACAGCCCTTGCAATTGGAGTGATCGATCGAAGAATGTACGTGCCTCTGAAGATTAAAACTAAAGTTATAAGAGCACTAGTGGATACAGGGGCTGAAGTCAATTTAATTTGTGAAGATATTGCAAAGAGTTTAGAATTGAAACTTAACCCAGAAAGTAATATGCAAATAATAGGGGTTCATGGTGATAAAGAAGATACACAGGGGATAACTAATGTAAAATGCCATTTGGGAAGGAAATTGATTGCCAATACTGAATTGATGTTAGTAATAGGATTCAACAACAAATAATCCTAGGAATAGAATTTTTGAAGCATAATTGTTTAGAGTTGGATTTTCAAAATAATCGACTTATATGTAAAAAAGAACGAGAGAGAGAAGTTGTTCTTTGTCAGTTGTTTCAGAATTCGATCCCGTATAGAGAAATAGAAGTAACACTTAAGAATAAGTTGTCTTTATCACCCGGACACATACGACAAAGCGAACTAGAATGGCCAATGAAATTTAAATTGCCGAATATATATAGGGCCGAGATAATAAATCGGCAACAATTCCAAGAAAAGGGAATAATGTTTTCGAACACTGTTAGTCAAGGACAGAAAGTATATATTAATGTTGTAAATTTGAGTGATGAAACTTGCAAGTTGGCAAATACTGAAGTAATAGCTAGAATTGTAGAATTGCAAGAATGTAACAATCAATTAGTTGAAGTGGACGAGGAAACTGGAAAATATCATAGAGAACAAACGACACCGATTAGTTTGAGGGAGCGATTTAAGTTGGACGAAACAGATCTGACTACAACACAAAAAGATCTAGTAAATCAGATGTTATTGGAGTATAATGAAATCATTAGTATAGATGCTAATGATGTAGGATATTGCTAATCAAGTGCAACATCAAATAAAAATGCATGATTATACCCCAATTAAACAAAAAGTTAGAAGATTTAACCCGAAAATTCAAGAAAAAGTGGATACTGAATTGCGATTGTTGGAGGAACAGGGGATCATTAGAAATTCTAAAAGTCCTTGGAGTAGCCCCATAGTTCCGGTGATTAAAAAAGATGGACAAATTCGTGTTTGTGTGGATTATAGACAGGTTAATGATAGAACTATAAAGGATAGTTTTCCCTTACCAGCAGTAAATGATTATATAAATAGCCTGAAGGGAAGTGTTTACTTCAGTTTACTTGACATGACAAAGGGGTATTATAACTTGCCTATGGAAGAACGCTCATGTAAATTTACTGCTTTTTCCACCAGTACAAAGCATATGGAGTTTTTACGACTCCCTTTTGGCCTCTGCAACTCCCCAAGTACGTTCCAAAAGTTAGTGAACCTTATGTTGGCGGATTTTTCGAGAACACAAGTTTTGGCTTATTTGGATGATATCTTGATTTTAGGAAAAAATTTTGAAGACCATTTAAATAATTTAGATCAAGTACTACAACAGTTGAAGGGATATCATCTTAAAATCAAACCCGAAAAATGTATGATATTTAGAAGAAAAGTTAAATTTCTCGGACAAGAAATAAGTCAAGATGGGTTATTGCCCCTAAAAGATCACATAGAGGCAATCCAAAAAGCACCTATACCCAAAACCGTGAAACAGGTTCAAAGTTTCTTGGGTAGTGTAAATTATTACCGAAGGCATATTTACAATGCTGCACAATTGATGAAGCCATTATCTCAGTTAACATCGGGCAGAAGTATAAAGTGGACCGAGGAGTGTCAACACTCGTTTGATGAATTAAAAAAGGCTTTGTGCAGGCCTCCAATTTTGGCATTTCCCGATTATGAAAGTAAACAGCCATTACAATTATTCGTTGATGCTTCCGGAGTAGCCGCTGGAGCTTGTCTGAAACAACATCAAGATGGGGAAGACAAAATCATCGCATATGTGTCTATGTGTTTTGGAGGTGCTCAGTTGAAGTATAGTGTTCTCGAGAAAGAACTGGCTGCTCTCAGGTGGGGGTTAAAGTTTTTAAAGCATTTTTGTTGTGTAGGAGGTTTGTAATATGGTCAGATCATCAACCACTGACCTACTTGCATAACATGGCGGGGGTAAATGCTCGAATTGCCCGAACTTTGACAGATTTAGCCGAGTATGACTTTGAAGTTAGATATCTGCCTGGAAAATTTAATCATCTAAGCGGCTTTTTGTCAAGATGTGTGCCTGAAAGAGAAGATATGATCGAGATGGAGGATGATGTTCTGCCCGTGGGTTTTCGATTGAAATCTAAACGAGGAGGAGGAAATTCGTTGTTCGTAGCTTTATCCCATTTCCTATTTACCGATGAAGGTGAACATAGAACTATTAGGAAGAAAGCAGTGAGTGAAGTTCAGGAACACTTAACCCAGTATGGTTTGATAGAGAATGGTCAAAATAAACAAAATTTAAGAAGGATGTTGATGTCAGGAACGTTAGTAACGGCTGAAGTGATAGAGGCCTGCGCTCGGATTTATAATATAACCATTCGAGTATATTACACCAAAGATGACTATGTATAATACAATACTGTGGATAGTGCAGAGGTATCCATCTGTCACTTATTGAGCATACATGGTATCCATTTCGATCTACTGGAAGAGGCGGAAAAGTTTGTTGATGCTCAATGTACCCTAGCAGAGTATGATTTTGAAAATAAGTTGGAGGAGACTACTAGTGTGGTTAATAAAACTAAAGAAGTAATACTGTTTGAATTAGATGAGGATGAGGATGACGAGGACAGTTCAGATTTAGGAACCATGGTAGAGGAGGAAGAAGAAGAAGATGATGATGATATAGAAAGGACACAACTTGATAACAGTTTGAATGGGAGTATGGTGGAGGAGGAGGAAGAAGTGTTGAATAATTCACGAACAAAGTTAAAATATAAGAAGAATACAGAAGAATTGGATCAAGAAATCAAAGAACGACAGAAATTGGATCCAACTCTAAATAGATTAGATAACATACTTTGTGGTACCTTAAACATTGGGATGCAGAAAAGACTGCTGAATCAGGATTTTAAATTGAAAGGTTATAGTAAATATCTTGAGGTGTTGAGTAAGGAAAATGATATATTGTATAAGCAGGAGGGAAGTGATAAGGTACCCTTGATTGGTTTTGAAGATATGAAGGACATCTTGATTGATTTTCATAAAAAATATTATCATCCTGGCAGAGATAAATTAGTGAATAAGATCAAGGAAATAGCCTGGCACCCTAAAATTAGGAAGTTAAGTGAAGATATTACGAGATGTTGTGTAACATGTCAACAAAAGAAATTTTTACCAGCCAGACAAGCCCGCCCACCAGTGTTAAAAATACATGTAAAGAAACCTTTTGACATTGTGGCCATCGATTTGATGGAATTGCCTAAGACTAGTAAGGAAAATAAATACTTATTGGTGGGAATTGATTTATATCCCAAGTGGATCGTGACTTGGTGGGAATTGATTTATATTCCAAGTGGATCGTGACTATGCCTTTGAGAAATAAAACGGCAATGACTGTGCTTGATGCTTTTAAGATCATGTTATCTACTTTCCTGAAAGACCCCTTGGAGATTCAGTCTGATAATGGAGCTGAGTTTACTAATCAGTTTTTTGTACGTTTCCTGAAGGAGAGGGATATTCGACATCGCCTTACTATTGCTGGCATGCCTCGGACTAATGGGGCTGTGGAGAGGGTGAATAAGACCTTGCTGAATATGCTCAGAATGATGGACGATGTGACAAAGTGGGATGAGCAGATTGGGAATATAACCTCAGTATACAATCATACTTACCATAGAGAAATTGGGTTAACTCCAGCTGGAGTATTTTTGAAAAATGTACAACCTCAGCAACCAAGGAATACTACATGGCAAAATAAGCAAAGGTCTTACCAAGCATTTAATATGTCCGATTTGGTGTTAAAAAGGGTCAATTTTAAAGGTCATCATTTGATGAATAAGTTAAAAGCCAAGTATCATGGACCTTATGAAATTGTTAAGGTATATGAAAACGGAGTTATGTATGATATCCAACATAGGTATAGACAAAGTATACTATATCGCATCCATCATCAATTGAAAAAATGGCATAAAACACCATTAGGTTTCGAAAAGTTAATGAAGAACATCAAGGAGTAGAAATAGATATTGAAGAACAACCCATAAAATTTTAAGGTTTGATGTTGAAGCCAAGACGCGCATTTTGAGGGTTCAATGCCGAAGGAAAGAATGCAGTGAAATTTTTTAAAAGTAAATTGGGATAGTTCGCCAAGTTTAATATGTTCAACTAACAACTGAAAAGACACCTTCTGTTGATGATCTGGATGGGGTGAGAAAGTTGTGATTCAGAAAGTTAAGTATCAGGGAATCATCCTCGTTATGCAAGACAACATTGTTTTAGAACCTTTGGATAAATGACCTTCCCTGAAAGGATTCATTTTACAAATGAAAGAAATGACGATGATGATCCAATTGGAACCAAATAAATGTCATGTAGAGTAAGTGGTGATTGGACATTGAAAGGTTGTAATTGTTCTTTCGTTCTGGTTACATCCAGTTTTAGAGGTGAGATACAATAATATTGCAATTGACCATCATTAATGGAGATAAATATTGAAGTTTGTTATTGACCAGAAATCCAGCTAGAAAATAAAAAGATCTCCTGTAACCATGGAAAATAATAGCTAAGAATTACAAAAAGAGGAAAAACTATGAGTTTTGGGAAGTCAGAAGAATATTATATGGGAGTTCTGGAAGTTGCGCAAAGAATATAGATTCCTGAAGGAAATTAGGCAGATATTTGACATTTGCGGGATACTACTAGATGAGAAGGAACAGAATCAGCATTATTTGACATTTTGAACACTGCTAGATGAGAAAGAACAGAACAATAGATATGTGATTGAGCGTCATCAGAAGATGATTCAACATTGGAAGTTTGGAGGCTTATCATTCAAGCTCAAGTCGGCACTTTTCAGCAATTGCGTATCATTGGACACAGTCAGCATTTGGTTCACATCGAGTCATCTTTTCAGCAACGCCCATAGAAGACGGGCAGCAGTTTTTTCTTAACCAGGTGGTTCCAAAAACTGGTCCAGAAACCGGTAGTATAGGTCATTCAGAGGGTGTCGTAGTAGGCACCCTTCTCCATCTCCAATTGGTAGTATGGTTTCAATTTTAGATACCTTAATATCGCTCTGTTTGTTTTCAGCTTAGCCCCTAATCTGGTCCTAGCCTATGTTAAGTGCCCAGTCAGGGTAAAAATATTACAAGGTTTTGGCACATGGCTGGGCTAATTATTGATTTTGTGCTGCAATTAATTGCTTTAATTATGATAAATGGGCATAAAAGAGTATTTAGTGACCTTTAGGTGAAACATGACATAGTTGGTGATGCATAGAAATCATGAATTAGGGACCTAAGTTGTGTCATTCTGACCTATGTCATATTATATCATATTTGAAATTAGAACTTACCATATGCAGTTTGATTATAGATCACATTATGCTATGTTATTTTAAAGTAACATTGATGTTAATTATAAATTTCAGCATATACGTATTTTGAAGTCACGAATTAGGCCTAGAATAATATATAGAATGAGTTTTGTTTACTGGTTGCTAGTAAAGTAATTCGAATAAGGCCATGTTGCTGGAAAGTGTCAAAATGTTGAAAATGCTAGAGATGCTAAAGTTTCCAGATTTTGACTATGATTTGAATTATAGGCCGAAGAAGAATTTCAAGATCATTTAACTAATTTATAAATTACTTTTTGGTTGTGGAATTATAATATTAATCTCTTGTTATTGTGAAATTTCAGCATTTTTCTGTAAGAAATGGAAACACATCGTTGCCAGATCCCGGAATGCCACGTCAGTTACGTCTAGAATTTTCGGAAGACAACGCACTCACGAACGAATCAACATCTTTGTTTACAGAAGTTTTTACGTGGAAAAAGAGTCTTGATCGTGATCCCAGCTAGAATAGTTCTCCTTGAATTTACTCGTAGTAATCATAAGATATTCTTGTTTGTGATCTCGGTTTGAATAGTTATTTTGATACGCTTGTAGTAACCATAAGGTTATATTTTTGTATATAAGTTTAAAACTTTAAAAAGTTGATTAAAATTCTTGAAAGCCTTTATTATCATTGTAAATAAAATACGTTTTAAGTACTTAAAAAAATATTAATGCATTTGTTCTGAAAATGGGCTAAAAAATATCTTGAAAGCTTCTTGTCAAATTGTGATTATGGCAAGCTTCACAAGACGATATTAATTATAGTTCGCTTAAAATAGGACATTTATTTTCCCATTGTGTAAATACATAATAAACATTTATATTTTTAGTGATAAATTTAATTCACATTCTTGAATAAAAATAAGAAATTTTGACGGTTGTACATTAAATATTTTAAAAGCTTTGAAATTGTTTAAATTGATTCGACATTACATTGAAACTGACTTGTAAGTTAACTCGAGTTAAGGTTTGCAACTTAAATCTATTTTAGTAACAGTCATCTACAGGTGAATAAATCGATCTTTGGATAACAGGAAACTACTTAGTTCTAACATCAAGATTTATAGCATAACTCTTCAAAATTACAGTTTGCCTCGACTTTTGTTAAAATTATATCCTGGATGATTTATCTTTCAAGAGTTGTTTAAAACTATTTTGGAAATACCATCAAAAGAAACCAGAATAGAAATTCCTCAGAATATTTACGAAGGAAATAAAAATAAATTGAAGACATCATTTATTAAAATAAATCGAAGTAAGATAAAGAAAATAAAGAATGTAATAAAAATAAAAAATAAAATAAAAAAAAAATAATATAATTTATATAAAGCTTACGAAAATAAAATAAAATTTAAGTACTATTAAAAATAAGTAACGCTATAAAAAGTTAACTTTAAAAACCCACGAAAATAAAATAAACTAAGTTACTGATAAAAAATAAAAAGTTTCAAGGAAAATAAAAGAACAAAGTATATTTAATTACGTATACCGATTTAAATATCGATGATTTGGGCTAATTCCCATAAAGGAAACTCGATACTGTAAATAGACAATTATACATACTAGTATGTATCTATATGGTAAACTGTTATACATTATTTTCTATTGATATTTTTCATAGGGATACATATACAAATATTCAGAACATCTGCATCCGACCGGAGCTTCCAAAATACATCAGCATACACGACCGATACAACTGATTATGATTAATTTGCTTTACTAAAAAATTTCACTAAAAAGCTCTGACAAAAAGGAAAAAAAAAATTGATTTAAAAAAAAAAAAGTGGTACTATTATTATTACTGCTAGTAGCACAATCACTACAACCCAGTAGTACCAACACCATAACTACCATTAAATCTATTAATAGATAATAAACAAGGTCTAAAAATTAAGAAAAAAAAGGGAAGAAAACTAGTCAGACTAGAAACGAACGTTGCTAAGTGGGCGGACGAACACAAATAACGATTGAGCTTAGAAACTGCAAATCAGATACAAACTTTATGTACAAAATACTAATAATGATGGTGATGATGAGATGATAATAATAATAATAATAATAATAATAATAACAAAAGGATAGGTAGTGATAATAAATAAAAAATAAAAATACTAATAATAATAATAATAATAATAGATGAGGACATTAGAATATGTTGAATGTGAGCGAAGAAAATCAGAATATAGTAAAATTAACAGCACATTTTGATTATATATTACTAAATATCTAATAATAAACATATACGTATACTAAACAATACGGTCAATATTGATATAATATATTTGCCAACCTATATACACATATCTTACAAAATGCATAGTATATATACATATAATAATAATATATAATACGGTAATATATAAATAAAAGAAAACACATATATATATAATAATATAAATTATATATATTATGTCCCCTTATTAGAATTGAATGCATATATAATAACATTTCTATATATATATATAATAATATCTATTATATATATATAGTAGTATATATATATATATACTAATAGTATAGATATATATGATATATATACTATATAATATTATATATAAACATATATTCATATATATATAAATGCATCCTTATTACGTAGGGATGAAAGTAAAATTATATAATATATAGTATGAATATAAAAATAATATAAAATAATATATACGATAATATATAATATATACTATTAATATATAAACTTAAAACAATTATTAATAATAAAAACAAAAGACTATAAAATATATAAATAATAAACATATAATAAATTCGGATATACAATATATTTCTTTCAATTCTCCATTGATTCAGTTACAAATTTTGTTATAAATGTATAAATTATACCGCGAATATCTTTTTAAATTCTTTTATATAAATATTAATTATGGAATTATATATATATATATAAGTAAAATGTATGTAAATATAATCACCATATATTATAATAATAATATATACATAATATTATATATATAATTATATCACAGTGATATATAATGATATGATAAGAATAATAATATATTATACGACGAGAGTATAATAATAAAGGTGGAAATATAATGGTAATCAATGCAAATAATGTGTAAAAGTTGAAATTATTTGAAATCGCGCTAAAAGAAACTTCATTGATGTGACGTGGAACGTCGGGGTTGAATCATAAATATTAGAGATTTGAAATTAAAGCAAGAAAAAGTATAAAATAATGTCCTTAAACATTAAATGTATTGAAAGAGGCTGCTTTCTAGAGAAACGAGTTGAGGTAAAGTTAAGAAACAGTTGAACCTAAAAAACTGAATGCAAGTGGCTGGATTGTTGAAAGCAACATATACTCAAATTTAGAGTCGAGTACTAAATGTAATATTAACAGCAGGTTGGCAACGAACATTTGGGCGGACAACTCTGTTTGTCCCCAGTGGCGGTTTTTCAATACAAACCCCACCTTGAAAATACTCATAACTAGAGATCCCACATCTAGAAAGTATTTATAAAAAAAAAAAAGTAAAAAATGAAAGGATAAAATTTAAACAGAGAGCTGGAAGGCTAACTAATATTGAAACGAGAATGATAAGTATCTCTATGTTAAATTGGTCTTTAAGTGTTTATGTCAACTTTCTTAATCCTAGTTTACTAGTTTAAATGGTTCTTTGTTATTGTTAATTCATATATTATTTATTTATTTATCAAACAGTAACACTGCTCATTTCAAACAAACAGCCAGGTCGCAAAAGAGCCCTAAGCTGAAGGTCTGTGGCCAAGACATCCCACACTTAAAAAGCGATCACGCACTATACTAACGAAGATGACAGGTGAGTTACTTGTCGAAACCCACATGACCATCTTTTGCTAATATTGCTACAGAAAGAACACATGTTGACAATTGTACAAGGGCAAGTGCTAACACCCCGAAAAAAACACTTTAAAAAAGATGTGAATGACTGTTAGAATTTTAATGAAATAGTCTTAAAGGCACCAAAAATCTGGCGGCAACCAGAAAGAACCTTTAAAATTAAGATATACAAGGTTGTGGTCAGATCGACAATTTCCAAAAAAACTAAACTATAGCTATATGTAATATGTATATATACAGAAGTATAGGTATAGGTATATATATATATAATATATATATATATATATATATATGGTATAAATAATGTAGGAGTGAATTAACTCCATTGGATGATCAGTCTGCAGACTTAGAATCTTCAACCATTGTAAAAGAAGCTCCAGAAGTACAAGACCTAATTGAAGATGCCATGGATGATACTCAGAGCTGCACAAGTTTTGGGAATAAATCTGAAGATGAGAGCCAAGTTGTTACGGATATTACAGATGCTGCAGATAGTAATTCTAATATTCCTCGAGAACAGAGCCCAAGTTCCTCAGATAGGTAGATGTTTATAATTTTTTTTTTCTTATGTATTAGAGTTTCTATCATTACTTATGCCTTATAGAGGTGAAATGCATGACCCCAATATTGAAAATTAGAGTGTTCAAATTTTTAATTTTGCTGAGATGGAGTAGTCTGATAATGATATAAGACTCTACCGTTCGTTCAACTTGACTGGAATAAGGCGAAGAAGAATTATCACCTCTCATGCTTGGTTTTCTTGTATATGAAGTTCTTTTTTTACATTACGTTCATTATCTTGAGAAATGAATAATGTACTTATTTACAAATTACAAAAAAAAGTTATGAATTATTCTGTGTGATTTGTGTGTTTGATTCTATTTCAGATTTTTATTAACCTTTTTTTTTTATAATTTACTTCTCATATTTAGTACGTTTGAGGAATTTTTGGAGAATTTTATTTTGAGAACTCGTCTCATAATATTGATAGCTTATATCTGACTATTGCCAATGAATGGCTTAAAGAGAAAAAAAAAATTTGCTCTGAGTAATTTTTACCTTTTATTCTGTAACAAATAGTGAAAAATAATTACAGCCATATTTGTAAAGTTAGTTAACTTTATTTTTAACTTCTTAATACCATTTTTATTTTTAAATGCCCATTCCTCCTGCATTACTGCTTTCAAATACAGTTTACCACTCCAGTAACTCATTGCAACTTCTAAACAAACTGAATTGAGCATTATAAGGAAATTTTCCCAGACGAGGCCGATGAAACAAATTTTCTGTAGATTAATATATTTAGAATTGTTTGAAATGTAAATATAATCCAATTCTAATTTAGACTTACTTGAATTATATTATCTTTAAATTTGAATTGTTCTAATTTAGAGATGTTTGTTAATTTTATGACCATTCACATTCCTTAATAACGCATATATTTTTTACATTTTTTTCTTAGGTCTGATCCTCTCAAAGTTAGTTCAGGACACAGTTCAGCAGATGAAGTAGAAACAGCAACTTCTTCAGATATTGAAGTTATATCGAGGTATTGCTACTCTTTAGTGATAAGTTCTAAATTGATTTTTTTTTCTTCTTAGATTTTTTTTATTTGTATAATAATAATAATAATAATAATAATAATAATAATAATAATAATAATAATAATAATAATAATAATAATTGCTTTCCAGTCCAAGTATGGATGGAAGCAGCAATGGCAATTCTCGGTCGACTTTCACCATCCCATCCTTAGGGGCCAACAAAGGTTGGCTTACAACTCAGAGAGGTGTACAAACTTATATTTATGATAAAATGGATATCATGCAAGCAACATCAACATCTTATTCTTGTAGAAACAAAAAGGACAACAATGGAAATGGCGGAGGATATGGTGGTAAGGACCCATAAAGACACTGTATAGACTCTGGGATAAATAACAATAAATATTTAGATATGCATAATATTAAAAAATTACTTTTTTTCCACTCAAAAAGGTGAAACCGTTCCTTCTTCAATGACGACTAGTTTTACAAGTATAAGTGAATCTGAAGGAGACTCACCTCATATGCCCTATTCAGATTTTTTACAGTTGGAAGCATCAAGGGTTACCCAAGCACTTTTGCAGGACATCGATGCCAGGGGAAAAGGTATGTGTGATATTGTATATATATATGTTGAGGAGCAGGATGGCAGCAGCAGTTAAGGTTATACAAGGTTAAGGTTGGTTGGTTGGTTATTATATTTTGTATATAGTATATTATTATATATATATATTATATTATCAAATATATAACATTATTAATAAAGATATATATATATATAGTTACATATATTATTACATATATATGTATATATATAAAAAAGGGTATTAATTTCAAGTTGCCTATATACAAATATCATTATTATTTTTATATTATATATTATATATATATATATATATATATATATATATATATATATATATATATATATATACCAAGCATATATATATATATATATATATATATATATATATATATATATATATATATATATATATATATATATATATATATATATATATATATATATATATATTTGTAGGAGTGGGTGGAGCAATTAAATCATTGTTGGATGTAAAGGGACTGAGTGTTGAGCCTGCTAGGGTCTTACATGAGGGTATATTGTTACCTGTGTTAATGTATAGTAGTTAAACTATGGTCTGGAATAAGAGGTATAGATCTAAAGTACAATGTGTTCAGATGGACAATCTTAGGGGCGTGTTAGGTGTGAGAAGAATTGATAAAATGAGGAATGAACGCATTAGGGAGTTGTGTGGTGTGAAGAAAGAAGTAAATGAGAGAATAAATGAAAGTACATTGAGATGGTTTGGTCATGTGGAAAGGATGGATGATAGTCGGTTGGTTAAGCGGATATATAGTGGTGGGAATCGACCGGCTGGGAGACCGAAGAAAAAGTGGATTGAGTCAGTAAAGGAATGCATGGAGGAGAGGAATGAGAGTTTGGCAGAGGCGAGAAGGAAGGTGCATAATAGGAGTGAATGGCGGGGTTTTGTGAGGGGGTATGGCTGTGGCCCACCTGGGCCAAGGGATGAACCCTACATTGACGAGATACCATAGTGAGGGTCCGTCGCGGTCCCGTGAAGCTCTAGAGTGGATTTTTCTGACTGCGGCGAGTTCTCACTAGAGAGTATAGAGGGGGCGGTAAGTCTGGGCTTTCTTTTCGATTTGCATCATACTTCTTCTACTTTAAGGTTTCCAGTGCATGTGTCGCACCTTACCCCCAGTCTTGGGGAGAGAAGGAGGGTGATGATGATATGATATACCAGAAGACCGAGTTTTGCATATGTTTATTTTTTTTTTAATTTGTTTAATAGGTTATGTCATAGTTCTTTATGAGATTGTAGATGGTCTTTATTGAAAGAAAAATATATTCTGCTTAGAAATTACAAACTGTTATTTGTTTAGCTTGACTGTTTTTAAATATTTGTTGATCTAATGTACTTGTTTAATTTCAGGTCACAGGCGTAATAAATCTAATTTATCAGAGACAAGTGAGAGCTCCTCTGAACCTCAATCTCCAGAGGTGGAAAAACTCTTAAAGGTAAATCTTTTAACATTTTTGCTACTTTTTTTTTTAAATCTCCTCTGGTGAGCAAAAACCAGAGACTTACCTAATTCCACTAGAGTTATGGGGAGATTCCCGAAGCAAATTCAATTTAAATGCTGACATGCCCCGATACACAGCGTTTGAAAGTGTATAAGCTAAAGGTGGTTGAAAAAACAAATAAAGGGAGTGTGTTCCAGACTTTACCAGTGGAGTACATGTAAGATTGAGCATAACTTTTGAGTCTTGAGTTAGATAGAGAAACGATGAGACTGTGTAGAAAGACGTATCGTATGAATCCTTCTCAATGAAGGAGGTATGGGACTGAAGAATTCAGAAGAGCAGTGTCCGTTGTATTTGCGGTAGATTAAAGAGACCAACGCAATAATTCGACGGGTAGGAGGAGTCTTGAAATAGTTAATGAGAGCAATAGAGATAATAAGACGAATAACCCTAGACTCCACCTTTTCAAGAAGAGTTGTATGAGTGGAACCACCCCAGATTTGTGAGGCATACTCCATACAGGGGAGAATGACACCCCTTTAATGAGCAAGCAACTGGGGTGGTATGAAGAAATTCTGAAAGCCTCTTATATTTTCCAAGCTCTTTGAAGCATGCTTAGTAAGAGAAGTAATGTGATTCAAGAATTCTGGGAATACTAACACCAAGAATATGTTGAGTAGAAAGATAGAGGAACTGAGTTTTTGACACATTGAAAACAACCTTGTTCTTAATGGCCCAATTAAAAATTCGAGAAAGATCAGAAGTTAGTTGCCCCAACGCCTCTTTTCTAGAGTAAGCTAATTGTTATTGGGAGGGACGTCTATCAAAATGCAAGGAGTAATGAAGGGTGGTGGAGTCGTCGACATAGGAGAGTTGATAGGTGATGAAGTAATAGAGAGAAAGTCATTAACTAAAAGTACAAAGAGAGTTTGGAATAGAACAGAACCGTGAGGAACTCCACTATTTATAGATTTGAAGAATGAACAGTGGCAATCTTCAACAGCTGATATTGAACGACTGGAAAGGAAATTAGGGGGAAGGATAGATACCGAAAGTGGGAAATTTAGAAATTAAAGTTTTGTGCCATACTTTATCGAAGGCTTTCAGTATGTCCAGTGCCAAAGCGAAAGATTCACCCAAATGCCAAAGGGAATAGGACAAAAAATCAGAAAGATGAGAAAGAAGATCACCAGTAGAGCGCTTCTTACTAAAGCCATACTGACGATCAGAGATAAGATTAGAAGAATTGAGATGTTCCAAATCCTTCATGTTAAGGATAGATTCGAAAATTTTGGAAAGAACAGAAGTTAAAGCGATAGGACGATAATTTTAGGGTTGAGTGGATCTCCTTTTTTCGACAGAGGCTGAATGAGCGTACGTTTCCAGCAAGAAGGGAAGGTCGAAGTAGAAAGACAGAGACGAAATAGTTTGCAAGGCAGGATACAGGCTCGCAAGCACAAGTTTTGAGAACCAAAAGAGGAATATTATCAGGACCGTACGTCTAAAAGTTAAGCTCGGAGAGAACAGAAATAATATCTTTTGAAAAAATTACAATATTTGACATAAATGAGTTGGAGGGAGGAGGAGGAATAGTTCCTGAATCATCTAAGGTGGAACTAGAAGCAGAGGTTTGAGCGAAGAGTTCAGTTTTGGCTGAAGGTAAACGGCAGTTGTGCTATGGTTGTGAGTGAGGACAGTCCTCGGTGTGAAGTTATGTTAGATGGTGAGCAGCTGGAACAAGTGTCTGAGTTTAAATATTTAGGATATATGTTGGATGAAAAGGGAACGGATGATGAAGAGTGTAGTAGGAAAGTTGTGAATGGCAGGAAGGTAGCTGGTGCAATTAAATCGTTGGTGGATGTAAAGTGACTAAGTTTTGAGTGCGCTAGGGTCTTACATGAGGGTATGTTGTTACCTATGTATAGGAGTGAAACTATGTTCTGGAATAAGATGTATAGATCTAAAGTTCAATGTGTTCAGATGGACAATCTTAGGGGCGTGTTAGGTGAGAAGAATTGATAAAATGAGGAATGAACGTATTAGAGAGTTATGTGGTGTGAAGAAAAGGGTAAATGAGAGAATAAATGAAAGTATGTTGAGATGGTTTGGTCATGTGGAAAGGATGAATGATAGTCGGTTGGTTAAGCGGATGTATAGTGGTGAGTGTGTTGGGAATCGACTGGCTGGGAGACCGAAGAAAAAGTGGATTGAGAGGTATAGATAAAGCCTAAAATGAGTTTGGCAGAAGTGAGAAGAAAGGTGCATAATAGGAGTGAATGGCGGGGTTTTGTGAGGGGGTATGGTTGTGGCCCACCTGGGCCAGGGGATGAACCCTACACTTGACGATATGCCATAGTGAGGGTCCGTCGCTGTTCCGTGAAGCTCTATTGTGGATTTTTCTGACTGCGACGAGTTCTCACTAATAGGTATAGAGGGGGCGGTAAGGCTGGGCTTTCTTTTCGACTTATGTCATGTTCTTCTACTACTTTTCTGTTTCCGGTGCATGTCACGCGCCTTACCCTCAGTCTTGGGGGAAAAAAAGTAGATGATGTTATGCTATGTTATATATATATATATATATATATATATATATATATATATATATATATATATATATATATATATATATAAATATTATATATATATATATATATATATATATATATATATATATATATATATATATATATAATCAAATGAATTATTATTATTTATTTTTTTTAGAAAATCAATCATTTGACTGATGTTCTCGAAACCAGAGAAATGAAAGTTCTTGAACTTAGTCATGTGAATGCATCATTACAAGAAACCAATCTTAATTTGAAAAGGTCTGTATAAAATTTGATTCCATAAAGAAATATTTAATTTTTTGCATTGTTCGGGTTTATTCATGTCATTCTTATTTTGTTTCTCTCAGCTGTAAAATTATTTTTTATTTAGAGGGACATTGAGGTCTTTTGCAGAATTCTTTTTAAAATTAAAAAGTTTATTATATAATTTTTGTGAATCCACTTTTGAAACCAACAAATATATTTAGGGGCCAGAATCAGTTATATATTTTAAAATGGTAGAGCTATAACCATGTACTTTTTTTTATTTCCAAATTCATACTTTAAAAAACAAAAATTGAATTAATTACCTCATTTGAAACTATTACAATTGTTATTCTCAGCGTTCATCTTTTAAATCTTTGAATAGTGATATTCTTCAAGGTTCTATCATATCCCCAACTCTTTTTCTATTCTTTATTTTAATGACCTATGTCACTTTATCACCTATCCACTCCTAGGCCGACGACCCGACTCTTCATTACTTCTTTTATTTTGTAAGACGTCCTAACCAACACCAAATAACTCTTGCTAGGAGAGTGACCTTGTAACAACAACCTCCTAACTTTCTCGAATTTCTAATTGAGGCGGAGAAAACTAAGTTATCAATAACTCAAAAACTCATTACCTTCATCTTTCTACTCCGAATAATCTTCAACACAACTATAACATCTTCGGAACAACTCATACCTTCGTCTCTTCATAATATTCATGGTGATTCTTTTTTTTAGTGATTTTTCTTGGAAAGTTCATATTATTTCTATTACTAAGCAATTATCTAAGAGGTTTGGTGGTATATGGGGTTTACAAAAATATTTCACTCTCCCCAGCTTCTTGCTTTTTATAAAGGAGTCGTTAGTCCCTGTGGAGTATGCCTCACACACCTGGAGCGGATCCACTTTTACAGTTCTACTTGAATAAGTGGATTTTAAGACTTTTCATCTTATCCAGTCTCTCTCTGCTCATCGAATTGTTGCGGCACTCTCTTTAGATTATCGCTACTCGAAAGGACACCTCTTCTGAATTCTCTAATCACATACCTCCTTAACTGCTATGTTCATCCTTACATGTATTCCACTGGTAAAGTTTGGAACATACTCCCTATTTCTATTTTCCCAACTTCTTCGACTTCGACTCTTTCAAACACCATTTATAGGGACATGTCTCCCTTTAATTTGGTTCTTATTTCTGATCGTGATTTCCCCCCCTCCCCAATTCTGGTGGAGTTCTGCAGGTCTTTGGCATTTGCTCAATAGAGAAGATATTAATAAAAATCGAGTATCCTTTAAATTTTATCAATTATGATTGTTATGATTTTTTTTAAAGATATCTTATTAATTATTATCGTACTTTATTCTATATTTTATGCAGCCGCTTAGAAGAATTAGAAAGACAAAGAAAAGGGAGTGATAATACAGAATGCTTGAGAGAAGAGTACACGCAAAGGATGGTCGTAATGGAAAGAAAGTTTCAGCAAGCTCTTCGAGAGAAGGAGGCTATAAAAAAACAACTTGAGGTGAACACCTTCCATAGGGTCTTTAAAATAGTTTATAATATTTCGTTGTATAATTTATTAAGTAATTTTATTTTTCTGGTAATCTGATTTGTAAGAAAGCATCTATTCATTAATTCCAGACCAAATTAATTGATTTAATCTTTATAGGAGTGCAAAGCTGAAGCAGCCTCAAGACGTAGTCATGCAGAAGTTTCTAAAGAAATTGAAGAGAAAGACATAATCATTGAAGAGCTTCGTAGGGAAGGAGAAAAGTTAAGCAAACAGCAATTAACATATTCAAATACAGTGAAAAAGTTAAGAGCAAAAGAAAAGGATAGTGACAGTTGTATCAAGGATCAAAGGTAAGTTAATTATTATCAACTTAAAAAATATATATTGCTATTTTAATTATTCTTTTTAGCTCATCAACACTTATTATTATTAAGAAAATTTAGATCAGCGTCAATTTTAACGTACTTTTTACAAGTTCTTTCTATTCTTCTAAATAATTCTTTATTTTCAGAAGAAAATTTATTAAAGACTATTCTAGAATAAAAAGAAGTTAAAGCCTTTTATATTATACCAATATTTCGCCTGTATACTTCAGGCATGATTACGGTTAACTAACTATTATTTATAATGCAGCTTACAAAAATAAATTTCTAAATACAAAAATCTAAAATTATTTTACATTAAATGGGAAGTTTAAAAAATAATTTTGATGAAAAATCAAAAAAGCTTACATTATTTTGCAAATACATCTATTATCAAGGATACTAGGTGTACCTTCAAAACAATTAAAATACTTAAAAATCATTCAAGCATTCATTCAGTTCATTAAATTTCACATTGATGTCTGGCTTAAGTTTTTTAATAAAAAGAGATTCTTGTTATACGAAGATAGTTGAAATTACCAACTTGAAATAAAATTTTAAAACAACTAGCAAATTTCAACTGTAGGGGGGGATTTGTGATCCGTCATGTAATGCTCCCATATTTTACTACTATGTACTTTATTATTATTATTATTATTATTATTATTATTATTATTATTATTATTATTATTATTATTATTATTATTATTATTATTATTATTATTATTATTATTATTATTATTATTATTAAAAATGTTTCTATATTTTTTGTTTCACTGATATTTCTGTACTTTATAACATATATCTTGTTGTTCGTCTTATGTTAATTTGTTAATATTTTTTAACTATCAGAGATAAAATAGAGTCGCTTAGTATCGAGCTAGACCGATTAAGGAAAACCTTAAAAGCAAAAGAAGACGTCGAAAGGAGGCAAATTGATGCCGTCAGGCAACTAACAGTTGCTACTCAGAAACAAGAAGAAGAAATGAAAACTTTTCAAGCCGAAAATACTGAGCTAGAAGGAAAATTATCTGCCTTAAAAGAAGCTCTTGATAGTGCATACAAGTAAGTTCTACAAACTTTTTATTATCTTTTATGGTTGAACTATTAGAAAATTGAAAAGTAAATATATTTAAATGTCCAGGAAATATTTTGTTTCATTTTTTGAATTTGGTTATATATTTATTGATATTTGTAACCTATTCATTTGCAAATTTTTAAATGATATTTATATTCAAAGGATACTTGTACGCTTGTGTTAAATGTTGAAAACAAGTATTTTGGTGTTGAAAATATGCTACATATTCAAATTTCCTAAATCTTTTATCAATATAGTTAGAAATTTTATAGATCGTGTTAAAACTTTTTTTTTTTTAAATAAAAAAAAGCATGTTAAACATTAAATTGTCGTCTAACTGTTGCTGATGTATTTTGGTTTATGCATTAATTTTTCTGTAAATTCTTTAGAGAAATGAATGAACTTCAAAGATCGGCAGCTTGCAAGGATGCAGAAGCGCAAAAAGCTGCCCTCAGTGCCGAAGTATCTGCTCGAGAGAAAGTTGAAACTGCTTTGTCTGAAGCTCAAAATCAAAGCAAAAAGGAGCAAACGGCTTTGCTCGCACAGATACATGAACTTCAAGATACATTAGCTCAAACTGAATTACAGTATAATAGGTAATTATATAGAAAAGTTAAGATAAGAGGTAGTACATATGGTTTTTAAAGTAGAATTTGGATGAGTATCTTGTATTGGTTTTAGTTCTTGTTGAAATGGGTGACTTTGAGAAATTGATTTTCTCCCCCAACCTTTCTTGGTGTGGGAGCTGGGGAGTTGGCGTGAATTCGTTCTTGCTCCTGTGGCACCGTATTTTTAATCTACAGCTCCAGCTCCAGAGCCAATACTTTTGAAGCTGAGACTCCTGTTCTTACTCTTTTCCTTCTTCTCCTCGTTTATAATACTTAAACACAAGATATTTTAAATTTTCTATTCATGTTAATTTTTTAGTTATAAACTTATAATTAGAAAAATCAAAATTATTTCCTAAAAACTCAAAAAGATATTTAAATATTAAAATAGATTAAAGAGTTAAAGCTGAAAAGCTAAAAGTAACTTTAAAATTAGTTGTAAATAAAATATCTATATAAGAGACAGAAGAATTTTAATGGGTTTTCTCCACTGAAAATGCTTATTATAGCTCCAAATTTTGCTCCCGCTCCTGCAAAAATGTTAAGTTCCATGACCCCGATCTCCAGCTCTGATTGTTGTGATTAGATATGCTTTTTGAAAATAAAGTAGCTAAAAGAAATATAATCATTATTACCCATTCTTTTATAATTACACATTCATCATGAGTTTGGAGTGGTTAATTTATTTATATTTTTCTTTGTAAACATTCTGTTCAGATTGGACACATTGCTCACATAACATGAAAGCAGCTTCTCTATCCCTTGTAGATTTCTCTTTCCGCACTATTTTATTAAATAATTTCGTTGTTCCCGTTTCTACCAATATCCTCTACTTCAATTTAACCGTCTACTACGGAAATAGTTTTTGTCAATTTCGTTCAATTCCTTTTATATCCAGTTCCATTATCATTGACCATCCCCATATCATAGTTTCCTAATACCTTACCATTTTGTGGGAATAATATATAGTATCAGATACAGAAAAGTTTTTTGTTGAAAGTTCTAACGCATTAGGTATACCACTTAAAGATGAAAAATTAATAGGGCGAGTTATCCAACACATTATATCTTTCAATGGTCACCCTTCAGTTAGTAAGATGTAGTATAATACAGCTGAATAAAATTAATTAAATTCGTTAAAATGATATTTGTTGTAAACATATTTGTATGTTTATAATTTACTAATAATAATAATAATAATAATAATAATAATAATAATAATAATAATAATAATAATAATAATAATAATAATAATAATAATAATAATAATAATAATAATAATAATAATCAGGAAAGAACGTCAACTGAAAGCAGAAACTCAAGACCTTTTACAGCGACTTTCTGAAGCCGAGTCTCGAGCTGATGAAATTTCAAGCTCGATCAGTGCTGCCACTCGACCCTTACTTAGACAGATGGAAAACTTGCAAGCGACGCATGCAGCACAACAAACGACATGGGAGAGCATGGAGGAATCTTTGACAAAGAGGTTGAGTACGTATCTAAATCCAGTGTTTACATTATAGATTGCATTTAGATTCATTAAAGTATTTGGTTTACAAATAAACTATTTTTTTAATATAGAAGTAAAATACTGAAAGGTTTGTTTTTTATTTTTTTATATAAAGTAGAGACCATTATATAATGTTTCAAGAATATTTTTGTCAAGTCTTAAAATTAAACCTTTTTATATTTTTATTCATATTTTATTTATATTTATTTTTATATCAGCAACAACCTTCCTTATTCTCCCCACAGATTGGGGATGGGGTGCCAAACATGCACCGGAAACATAATTGTTAAGTAGAAGAATATAACCTAAGTTATACTCTTATGTGCAGGCCCTTCGTAGTCAAAATCCGACCTCGAGCTTCGCCCATCACGCCCCCCCATGGTTTATATTTATATTTTTGTATTTTTTTATTCGTTCCTTTAAGTAAACATGTGAATCATATTTCCAGTTTAAAATGCCAATTAGTTCTTATTTTCTATCAACTTATTATTAACATTGTCATAATCATTTATTGTCCCTTTTTACCACCAATTTCCATGCTCTAAATCTTCTGTATTAGGATAGTATAATTCAATGGATCCATTTTTAGGCTACATTAAGATCTAGACTAAAAAGAATATTTTGCCATTTCCTATCATTGAATATTTCTTTTATTTTTGACGTTTTGGAAGTTATTACTGTCTTAACTCTACTATTTTTAATAAAAAGTTGGTACGTGAGTGCCATCAATATTTTTTAAAAAAATGAAGGTAAATAAAATCTAATTTATATGAAACAAGTAAAAGTTTAATTATCATTAATTTCTTTTTGTTGTTGTTGTTGTTGTTGTTGGGGGAAGGGACGCTTCACCACATTATCATCATGTTTGAGGGAGAGTTGCATTTATATATTACATGTCCTTATTTATTTAATGTATATTTTTCTTCCACTTGTACTAGTATTCCCTTCCAGCTATTTGATACCTTCTTATGTAACATTTTTAAAAAAGGTTTCTTTTAAAAATCAGACATTAACAGTTTGTTAAGTTTAACATTTTGCCCAAATTTTGTATGCTAAAAAATCATTTTGCTCATGACTGAGTTAGAAAGACTGAAGTAAACATCATTGGAGATTTTTTTTTCATATTCGAGTTATGCTCAAAATATAAAACTTAGTTTTTTATATACAAGTACTGCCAATTATATTCTAATTTTCTTTGTATTGTATTTTGCATAATAAGTATTTATTATTATTTAGGTGATGCTCATAATTCTGCCACCACTAGTATCAAAAAGGAGAGGGAGGCTAAAGAACATTTGGCTTCATTGATGACAGAAGCATCTTCCCTTCACTCGCAGGTAAAATAGTGTTTACTTTATTTATTTTATTTTTTTTAAGTGTTTGTTTCAAGTTGGACATTTCAGGTTATAAGTGATGTTAAAGACTTGACAGAAAAGAGTTAGAAAATCTGAAGAAGGAGGCTTAAAAAATACTTTTGAAAGTTTTTTTTGTTTAATTAAATGTCACAGCAATTGATTGGAGGGCATAAAACTACTTTTAATATATTTTTTCAACATTTAATATATGCAAAATTAAATTGAATTACAAAATCGTTTGTGGATTATTTAAATGTTTGATTAAGTTCTTTTACTGGAATTTATTTAAACCGAAAAAAAGTGTTTATTTAACGTAAATGGATATCTATTTCAGGCAGGCTTGCCCACCGATGTTACTAGTCAGGAAGAGAAATAATATTGCAGCCAAAATGAATGGAAACTTTTAAAATGAAGAAGAAGAAAAACGACGTTTGTTTTATTTTTATATAAAAGTAATGGTTGGCCTTGTGTCCAAAGATTGGTAGTTTATATCTCTTTTTATGACTTGATTTTGGAAACTAATTTATCTGATATCTTTTGATTTGAACGTTTCCCCAAGACACTCTTTTACGACTGAAGCAACTGAGGCAGCAATTTGGAGAGGTACCCTGGTCTACATATTGATAGCCTTGTAAATTTTTTTAATGTTAGATCATTTATACATTAGAAATATAAAAATGTATGCGTGTTTTTATAGTGATGGCAGCAAAGAGACCAATTTATGACGTAAAGATGGATTTAAAGGAAGTACTAGCACAGAAGTAAATCTTGGAATATTTAAATCAAATACATAAAAAAGAGATACAAGTTCAATTCGAGGTTTTGTCAATTGGTAGTTATGATTTGTAGAGTAATCGAGAGGTAAAAGAAAGATTTTCATTTATTTGAAAAAAAAAAACACTGAGATCAGGAGGTGTAATGGTTGGTGTGAGTAAGGTAAAGAAACTGTTAGATGAGAGGAATGTAAGAAAAGTGGGAAATTTATTACACGGGAAGAAATGTACAGCTTAAAGATGATAAAAGAAGGAGATTCAGCAGGTGGGGATGGTGAACAAGAAACATTGTTGAAAAGATTGGTGTAAGCGTTATGGTTTTGAAAGCAAAGTTTTTTTTTAGCAAATAATGTTAAAACAGCCCAGTGAGTTTTATCGGGCTTTTTTGTTTTTTTTAACTATTTGAAATACATAGAAAACTTAAAAAACAAAAAATTACTTAAACTAAGTTTAGACAATAATGTTTGTTTAAATATACGACTCTTGAAAATAGCTTTCTGAATTTGATAAAATCCCGTATAATAATAATAATAATAATCAGATTTTTGATGCCACATAATGAAAGCTCTTCATAATTTTCCCCAAAACGGCTAACTTCGGTGCAAGAATGAATTTACTAATTCATATATGATTATTTGTGTATGTGTCTGTTAAAAAGTTTTTATATATTGTGAATTTGCTTATTTACAGTTTATAGCTGAGAGACTCGAACGTCTTCTCTGTTCATATGTTAGAAAAGAAAACGATGCTAAAAGCGTCAATTTGTCCAATTGGTGAAAAAAAAATGTAAGATTAGCTTCAAAAGGGGGTTTGTGAGTCTTTGTGACAATTAACTGCTGTCCTTCAAGTTCAGGGTCAACTTAGATGATCTTTTGTCTTTCGTGGAATAAACTGAGAGGAAAATTTGTAATTGAAAAGGCGCCGAAACAGAATATATAAAGAATTACAAAATATATTTTAATTTGGCTAAATATTAGTTATTTCTTTCTTATATTATCTTTGATACTTATTAGTTATATAATAATTAAAAACGAATAGTGACTTTTAAGGCATTAATGTTTTAATAGTTTTAGTTTCATTTGCTTGATATAGAGTTTCATGTGTAATTACGTTTTAGTACATTAAAGAATCGGATCTTTAGTTGAAAAGCCACAAATGAAAAATTATTATGGCTGTAGTAAATGGAAACATATATGCTGTATAATTAAGTGTACTGTATATTTATTAAATTCTATTATTAGTGTGTGTGTGTGTGTTTTTTTTCCCCCCATCATAATTACAAAATTATAACAAAATGTAATTGGTGAGTTTTATTGGGTTAGTTTGGATGGGTTTTGTTTTTGTGGTGGAGGCGTTATTACCACAACCCATGTTAGTGTGGTAGTATGGTTGATGAAATTTTTGGCCTTTAATATAAGGTTGCTTCAAAACTTGCTAGTGAGGCTTGTCCTCTACTTTTAAAACAGAAAAGAAGCTGGATTGACAAGAGAATTCCAACTACTGATAAATATATTTATGTGGAATGTTTAATTAAGTTAGCAATAGAAAAGAAAATATTACATAAGTTAAAATTGGTGAAGGCAGTTTGGTTTTTAAAGGGAATTAACATTTCTCGCATATCACATTAATATCAATTAAAATTATTAACTGAACTAAATAAATTGTTGATGCTTTCAGGATCTTTGATACTTTGCATTCACTAACTTAAAACAACAAAAAAATCAAAAGAATTAACTTAATGTTAGAAAATACTCGACTATTAATCACATCTGTCTTTATTTTCAGATTGCTACTTTACAGTCCGAAAACACTCAGTTAAAAACAAAATTAGAAGTTATTACGTTAAAAGTATCTACCTTAGAAGAAACAAAAACTAGGTATGTATGAATGGATTATGGTGAATCCTTTTGTTCAATTATATTCAATTGTTTTTTTTTTTTTTTAAAGGGGAAATGTATATATTTTGACATTAAAATTTAGAGAGTAAATTAATTTTCAATAATTGTTTGCAACATTGAATTTCAGAGAAGCCAATCAGCTAGAAGCTCTTAAAAATTCTTTCGCTGAAGAGATATCTGACATCAAGCATGAGAGAGACGTCTTGGAGCAACAACTCGAAATAGAAAAGACAGCAGTTGGTGCCGAAAAAAGGAAATCTTCCTCCTTGCAAGAACAACTAAAGGAGAAAGACAAGAAAATTGTCCAACTTCAGATGGTCACGCAGTCTGGAGGGGTTGGAGAAAGTCGGTTAAGTTCTCCTCGTTCCTCTCCAACTCCTTCATTGTCACGTTTATCAGTTGCAGGCTCTGTTAATGATTCCTACGCTGGATCACATTGGGGGGTAATTTAATATATTCGATTATCAAACTTTTTTTTATCAATCCTTTTATGTCGTCTTAAAAGTTACTCTGGCTGTTTCCTGCCAAATTTTTGTTGAATTAACTGGTACACAGTCATTGTTAAATGCAAGACTTGTTGAATTAAATGGTACACAGTCAGTCAGTCAATTATTTTTTTCGATTTAAAATTTAAGAGTTGAAAATCTGTTACTTTATAAAGATGAGATTTGAGTTCTTATTTGTATATAAATCTTTCCTTTTATGCAGGATGATGTCTTTGATTCTTCATGGGGAGGCCCTGGGCGAAGTAATTCCATTTATGACGCACTTCGTGGCAATAGTGCAGCTACAGTAGATGCGCTGACTTCTGCGTTAAGACAAAGAGAAGGTAATACTTATAAAAAATAAATCTTTAATTTCATTTTAAAGTGTCATAATTAAAAAAGTCATTATTCTTCTCATTTGAAAAAAAAAATTATAGTCTTTACAAAGCGCGCAATTTTACGTTGCAGGAGAAGTTCATCATTTACAAACTGAATTGACGCGACTTGAAGCTCAGAAAGAATCTTTAGCCCAAGAATTAATTCAGTCATCGAGACAGTCTGAGGAGCAGACGGTCAAGTTGAACGAATTGCAAGAGCTTTATAAAGTCCATAAGGACTTAGAGCAGAAATATAATGCACTCCTTCAGGTATGATAAATATTTAAAACATTTCTCTTCAGTAGTAGTTCCATTAATTTTACAATCTCAGTTATTATTTTTGTTATTTATCTTTTTTAAGTTTAAGACAGTTAAGGCGTCTTTCGCAGAAACCAACCATTTGGCGATGAAACATTTTTGATACATTAATGATCTAACTAACCGGTTAGACTTGTGGCCTTAATACCTTGTTTTTCCTTAAAATGATTTCTGGTTCTGCGGGAAAGACCCCTCGAAGTGCGTAGACGGTTCTAAGTCGATGTGATTCTCTCCTGTATGGAGACGATCATTCTATTTCTTTCCCTTTCAACTAAAACTAATAAACTTTAGTTTAACTATGCTTGTTCTTGTGCTATTTGTAGCAGGATCTTCACTTTCAGGAATTGAAGTCCTCTTCAAAATTCAGAAACTCATACTGCTTATGTTGAGTCCTTCATTTGGGCAAAATCTATTATCCGGGATGATACTATAAACTATTGCTGTAGAAATGGCAATAATCTTATCTCTCCTTCTGGCACTTTGCTTTTCCTCTTCCCCCCCCCCTTTTTTTTCTTCCGACGGTGTTATTGCCTTCTTACTTTCTGTTAAAGCTGAACTCTTCGCCAAAACCTTTGCTTCTAATTCCACTGTAGACTATTCCCGTCCTATTCTTCCTTCACCTCCCTAAAACTCATTTGTTCCCAACGTTATAGTTTCTGTAGTACCTGAACTTAATTCAAAGCAGGCGTATGGTTTTGGCGGTATCTTTTCTGTGTTTTTTAAATCTTGTTCTTCTGAGCTTGGACCCTGTCTTAGTAAACTGTCAAGTCTCTTCTTTTTCAACTTCAAATTTTCCTTCTGCCAGAAGTGTTCGGTCATTGAACATTGCCTAGAAAGAAGCCTCTCGACCCTCAAACTGTCGTCCTATTGATTTAAACTTTTCTTTCCAGTTTTCGAATATCTCAACAAAAAAAATATGGAAACCTCATATCTTTTAATCTTATCTCAGATAATCAGTATAACTTTGCTAATGTAATTAATCTTTCATTTTTTTGACTCTTGACAATATTCTCTTATGCATTTCCGTGAATCTTTTGCCGTGACTATGAATATATCAAAAGTTCAAAAGTTTTCAAGAGAGTCTAGTATCTAGCACAAAGATTTAAATTCTAAACTTTCTTTTTTGTAAGCTTCTCGCTGATTTCATTTCTGTTCGCATTATAGCATCTTTATTAGATGGCTGCAATTCACCAGGACTTAAATCTAGCCATAGTTCTGTTAACCAAGATTCTTTTCTATCCCGTACTCCACTTTAACTTTTCGTTAATGATCAATTTACAATTTTACCTCTTATCCACTTACGTCGAATGACTCCACATTTCATTGCTCTTTTCGTGTAACTCTCTCTCTCTCTCTCTCTCTCTCTCTCTCTCTCTCTCTCTCTCTCTCTCTCTCTCTCTCTCTCTCTCTCTCTCTCTCTCTCTCTCTCTCTCCTCTCTCTCTCTCTCTCTCTCTCTTCTCTCTCTCTCTCTTCCTCCTTTTCTCATCTCCTTCTTTCTCTCTCTCTCCTCTTCCTCCTCTCTCTCTTCCGCTCTCTCTCCCTCTCTCTCCTCTTTCTCCTCTCTTTTCCCTCTCTCTTCTCCTCCTTCTTCTCCTCTTCTCTTCTTCTCCTTCCTTTCTTCTCTTCTCCTCTCTCTCTCTCTCTTCTTTTCTCTCTTCTCTTCTCTCCACCCCTCCTCCCTCTCTCTCCTTCTTCTCTCTCCTTTCCTCTTCCTCTCTCTCTCTCTCTCTCTCTCTCCTTCTCTCATCTCTCTCTCTCTCTCTCATCTCTCTCCTCTTCTCTTCTCTCTCTCTCTCTTCTCTCTCTCTCTCTCTCTCTCTCTCTCTCTTCTCTCTCTCTCTCTCTCCTCCTCTTCTCTCTCTCTCTTTCTCTGTCTCTCTCTCCTCTTCTCCTCTCTCTTCTCTCTCTCTCTCTCTCTCTCTCTCTCTCTCTCTCTCTCTCTCTCATCTCTCCTCTCTCTCTCTCCTCTCTCTCCTCTCTCTTCTCTCTCTCTCTCTCTCCTCTCTCTCTCTCTCTACTCTCTCTCTCTCTGCTCCTCTCTCTCTCTCTCTCTCTCTTCTCTCTCTCTCTTCTCTCTCTCCTCTCTCTCTCTCTCTCTCTCTCTCTCTCTCTCTCTCTCTCTCTCTCCTCTCTCTCTCCTACTGTATATATATAATATATTAATATATTATATATATTTATAGTATATAATATATATATATATATTATATATTATATTATATATATATATTATATATATATATATATATATATATAATATATATATAGTAACAACACAAAAGAGTTGGTCACATTCCAGTCTTAAAAAGAGATTATTATGATTATTATTATTATTATTATTATACAAGGAAGGTTGAAAAATAGTAAAAATGTTGGTTATAAACGAATCCAAATGAATAGCACGAGATTTGGTGGGGAGAATTGTAGCCTGAGTTTGGCTAACTATTAAAAAAAGTTCGATTAAAAAGTTGATGGAGTAAAGGTTTGCTTAGAAATAGAGTTGTGGTAAGTGTGTTAATGTTAGAATCGAAGATGGATATTGATTAAGGATGAAGAGGTGAAATAGTTGTGAAAAAGTACTATGAGATTAAGAGATACCCCAACAATAGAGATAAAACAAAAAGGTGGAGAAAGTTTTTAAGAATTAATATCGAAGGAAATGAAGTAGTAAATCGGTTGAATGTGAACAAGTTGATACTGAACAAATCTGGGGGCAAATGAAGGAAGCAATTGTTAGTAGTGCAAAGGAAGTGTGTGGATGTGCTAAAGTAGGAAGTAAGAATGTTAACAGTGAATGGTGGAATGAAGAGGTGATGAAAGCGGTTAAAGGTAAAAAAGAAGCGTGGTTGAATGTACTAAAAGCAAATGATGAAGTCTCAAAAGAAAGATGCTTGGAATTATATAAGGAAGAAAAAAGAAATACTAAAAGGTGCATTCGTAGGAGAAAACAAGAGGTAAATGAACAGTTTGGAAGGAGAATGAATGGGGACATACAAGGGAATAGGAAGCTCTTCTGGAAGGAAGCGCGAAAGGTTAAGAATTAGAATAAGGGGAATCTGCTTAGAATAATGAATAGGGATGGTGCTTTTGTAACTGATGAAGTGGATGTGAGGGGAGTGTGGAAAGAACACTCGAAAATCTGCACAATATTACAGCAGTGGTGAAGAGGTGATAGTGAAGTGTGTGGGTTTGATGGTGAAAGCGACACGTGCAGAAGGAATAGATATTTGGGATGAGGTTATTAGTAAGGAGGAGGTTATAGGTAGAGTGAGAAAGTTGAAGAATGGTAATCTGCAGGTATTAGATGAAATTACTGGTGAAATGATCAAGAATTGAGGCGAGTTGGTGATTGGTTGGGATTTGAAGTTCTGTAATAAAGCTGCTTATGAGGGTATAGGTTCAAGGGTTGGAGCGAGAGCGGTAATAAGTTACCCTGTATATAAGGGTAAGGGAGAAAAAAAGAACTGTAGAAATAATAGGGGAATAAGTTTATTGAGTGTTGTAGGGAATGTATATCTGGTATTTTGGTTCGAAAGAGTGCGTTTCGAGTGACTGAAGGACTGATTGTGAAAGAACAAGGTGCGTTTAGTGATGGTAGAGATGTGTGGATCAAATCTTACCATTGAAACAAATCTTTGAGAAAATGAGGGAGAAAAAAGAAATTAAATTGTATTTAGGTTTTATAGATTTGCACAACAGGCGTAATGCATACAGAGTTAATAGAGAAGCTTATATGGAGGATGTTAGTGATATATGTGTTGGTGGTAGGGCTTGCTGAATGAATCAAAAGTATGATATGACGACTAGTGAAGGGTGTGAAGAATAAATGGTGTCACATGGTGATTGGCTTTAGGATTAATAAGGGTTCGAGACAGCGGTCATGTGTCTATGTCTCCTTGGTTATTCAATTTGTATATGGGATGGAGTTATGAAAGAATTCGATGTAGGGATGCAGGAAATGGTGTTAAGAATGATGGAGAATGAGATGAGTGGGGGGATGCCCTACCTATTATATGGCGGATGGATTCGGTTCTGTGTGGCGAATCTGAGAGAGCATTCGAGAGGATTGGTAGAGAGATTTAGCAGGGTGTGTAAAAGAGGGGCTTGAAGTTAACGTGGATAAGAGTAAGGGGGTTATGGGTGGGAGTGAGGACAGTCCTCAGTGTGAAGTTAGGTTGATGGTGAGTGAGCAGCTGGAACAAGTGTCTGAGCTTAAATATTTAGGGTATATGTTGGATGAGAAGGAATGGATGCATGCAGAGTGTAGTAGGAAAGTTGTGATGGTAGGAAGGTAGGCTTTGGTGCAATTAAAAATCGTTGGTGAATGTAAAGGGATAAGTCTTGAGTGTGCTAGGTCTTACCTGAGGGTATGTTGTTACCTGTGTTATCCTGCGCATAGTGTGAGACTATGGTCTGGAAGAAGAAGTATAGATCTAAAGGTCAATGTGTTCAGATGGACAATCTTAGGGGCGTGCTAGGTTGTGAGAAGAATTGATAAAATGAGGAATGAACTTATTAGAAGTTTGTGTTGGTGTGAAGAAAGGGGTAAATAGGAGAATAAATGAAAGTATGATGAGATGGTTTTGCAATGAAAAGGCTGATGATAGTCGGTTGGTTAAGCGGATGTTATAGTGGCGAGTGTGTTGGGAACCGACCGGCTGGGAGACCGAAGAAAAGTGGATTGCGTCAGTAAAGGAATGTTTGAAGGGAGGGAAATGTGAGTTTGGTAGAGGTGAGAAGAAAGGTGTTATCAACAGGAGTGAATCGGGGGATTGTGAGGGGATGGTGTGGCCCACCTGCGGCCAGGGGATGAACCTTACATTGACGATTACCCATAAGTGAGGTCCATCGCTGTCCGCATTGAAGCTTTAGGGTGAGATTTTCTACTCTGCGAACGAGTTTCCTAATTAATGGTACTGAGGGGGCGGTAAGGCTGGGCTTTCTTTTCAACTTTTGTCATATTCTTCTACCTTACTCCCATTCTTGGGAAAATAGAATGTAGATAAAGAAAGAAAGAAAGAGGAAATGAATAAGTGGAAGCAGAAGTTGTTTGAAATAAATGGAATGCGCGAATTAAATTTGCATACAGAAGAACAACAGTTAGATTATCAATAGCAAAGGATGACAATTAGGTTGACAAGTTTGTTGCATATAAAATGACATTATCTTAATTATTTGGTCGGAATATATTTTATATTGTTTGTGCAATTCTTCAATTTTTAATATTACAGATGTACGGAGAAAAAGTTGAAGAAGTTGAAGAACTTCGGTTAGATTTGGATGATGTGAAAGAAATGTACAAATTACAGGTAAGTATCATATTTCTCAATAAAACAGTAAAGATTTTTGTAAATAAGTAATTAGTAATGACTAATAACTTTAAAGTTTTTAAAAATAATAAGGTTAATTATTTTAATTATTTAATGAGTTTGATGGTATAACGCAAATTTTTTTTCCTCTTTAAAGGATTTAACGAATGCTAAATATAACAATCACTCTACAATTAAAGTGAATGTATCACATGTAATAATACCCAAATTTCAACAAGTGTTTGAATATCGGAATCCCAAAATAATAATAATAATAATTCATGATCAGTACATGAACTCAAATCCAATAACTAACATACATACAATCAAATACCATAATAAAATATAATAACTAACTACAAATATACATAACAATCAATAATACACATATAATCAATAATAATTTTATTATTTTGACATACAAATCTTTGTACATATATTACCATCAACATATAAAAAACACTCCAATTAACAAATACAACTCAATCACATACATAACATAATAATAATCAATAACAATTCAATCAAATAAATAATATATAATACATAATTAATATATAATAATAATCTCTTCTTCTTCTTCTTCATCTTCCTCTTTGCCCCAAGATTGGGGGTAAGGTGCGCTACAAGCATCGGAAAAGAAAAAGCAGTAGGAGAACATGACAAACGTCGAAAGAAAGCCCAGTCTTACCGCCCACTCTGTACCATTAATTAGAGAGAGCTCGTCACAGACAGAAAATCCACCCTAGAGCATCATGGGACCGCGACGGACCCTCACATGGTAAATCGTCAATGTAAGGGTTCATCCCCTGGCCCAGGTGAGCCACAACCATGCCCCCATACAAAACCCCGCCATTCTCTCACATCATGCACCTTTATCTCGCCTCTTGGCCAAACTCACATTTCTCTCCTTCAGACATTCGTTCAACGACTCAATCCACTTTCCTTCGGTCTCCCAGCCGTCGGTTCCAACACACACTCCACTATACATCCGCCTTAACAAACCGACTTTCATTCATCCTTTCCAACATGACCCAAACCATCTCAGCATACTTCATTTATTCTCTCATTTACCCTTTCTTCACACCACACATCTCGCTAATAAGTTCTCATTCCTCATTTGATTAATTCTTCTCACACCTTAGCATGCCCTAAGATTGTCCATACCGAACACATCGTTGAACTTCTTAGACGTATACTCTTTAATTCAGACCATAGTCTCACTACCATACAATAACCCAGGTAAACAAGATACCCTCATGTAAGACTCTAGCGCACTCAAGACTTAGTCCCTTGGACATTCACCAACGATTAATTGCACCAGCAACCTCCTGCCTTCCACAACTTTCCTACTACACTCTTCATCATCCGTCCCTTTTCATCCAAATACCCTAAATGATTTAAACTCAGACACTTGCTCCACTGCTCACCATCTAACCATAACTTCACACCGCGGACATCCTCACTCAAACCCATAACCTTACTCTTATCTACGGCTTTACTTCAAACCCCTCCTGTTACATACCCTGCCAAACTCCTCTACCATCCTCTCAAACTCTCTTGCAGATTCGCCACACAGAACCAAGTCATCCGCATATAAAAGGTAGGGCACCTTCCACTCATCTCCATTCCTCCACCATTCTAACACCATTTCCTGCCATCCCCACCTCGAAATTCTTTCATAACCCATCCATATACAAATTAAATAACCAAGGAACATAACACATCCCTGTCTTACTCCGCTATTGATCCTAAACCAATCACCATTGGCACCATTTATTCTTACACACCTTCACTATCGTCATACATACTTTTGCATTCATTCAGAAAAGCTACCACCAAGACCATAATATCGCTAACACCTGCACATAACGGCTTCCCTATCTAACTCTATATACGCCCTGTTGCAAATCCAATAAAACCTAAATACAATATTTTTATTCTTCCTCTTTTTTCAATCATTTGTTTCAAGTAAAGATTTGGATCCCACACATCCTCTACCACTCCTAAACGCCCCTTGTTCTTCACCAATCAGTCCGTTACAGTACTCGACGCACTCTTTCGACAAAATACCAGCATTATACTTCCCTACCAACACTCAATAAACTTATTTCCCCTATAATTTCTACAGTTTCCCTTATCTTCCCTTACCCTTATATAAGGGTACTGTATTACCGCTCTCCTCCAATCCCTTGGAACTATACCCTTATAAACGCTTATTACACAACTTCAATCCAATCATCACCATCTCGCCTCCGTTCATTTCATTTTCACCAGTAATTCATCTATACCTGCAGATTTACCATTCCTCAACTTTTTCACTCACCATACCTCCTCCTTACTAATACCTCACCCAAAATACCTAGTCCTTCTTGCACCATCATCCCCACACACATTCACTATCACTCTTCATTACTGTTAATATTGTGCAGATTCTCGAAATGCTCCCTCCCACACTTCTCTCACACCTACTTCATCAATTACAAAAGCACCATCCCTATTTCATTATCTAAGCAGAATTCCCCTTATTCTCATCTTAACCTTTCGCGCTCTTCCAGAAGAGCTTCCTATTCCCCTTCTCCTTTCCCTTCTCTTACTTTAACCGCTTTCATCACCTCTTCATTCCACGATTCACTGTTAACATTCTCCCGCTACTTTCCTACTTTTAGCACATCCACATACTTCGCTTTGCACTACTAACAATGTCCTTCATTTGCCCCAGATTTGTTCATTTCAAACTTGTTCACATTCAAACGTTTTACTAGCGAGCGTCTTACATACTTATCCTTATTGTCTTGCTCACTTGACTTCTCACTCTTAATTTATTACCCACTTCCTTCCGTATCACTTCCTCTCCATCCAAGGCCCCCACTAACTTAATTTCATAGAACAACATAATGACCGATAATCCCATTCCTAAACTCCTAACTGAATTTAACATCCACACAGACTTCAACATCCCTTCTGCACGAACACTAAATCGAATCATACTTTTCATTCGAATCCATCTCTACCTACACCCAACTCTAGTACTTAGGATTACTCTTGTGTTTAAAGAAAGTATTACTTACACCACATACTCTCTCTTCACAGAGATCAATCACCTTCCTACCATTCTCATTTTCTCCGCCACCCCAAAACCACCTGTTATACCACCCTTTTTTGATCACCTATCCAACCAGCAAATATCCCAAAACTATATCAATCTGATGACCTCCTACTCACCCATCCAGAACATCATTCAGATTTATTCCAAAAAATCGTGCTCTCTTCAACGTTTCCCTCAGATGATGGACCATACGTCACAACCACACAGACCTTGACCTTTTCAAACTTAATATTAACCATTCGAATTCTAGACTCACACAATTCAAAGATCGATCATAGCTTCGTACCACAGGTCACTATTCCACACCAGCACACACACAATTTCAACATCACGCTATTAAGTTTAATAAAATAATAATAATAATAATAATAATATAATAATAATAATAATAATAATAATAATAATAATAATAAAATAATAATATAATAAAATAATAATTTGCAGATGTGATCAGTTAATGAAACCTGAAAACAGATGTTAAGGATGTCCAAAACCTCATTATCCGGATGCATCAGTACATTGATTGACCATACTGTTGTTGATCTTCAAAGAACCTTCTTGTTTCAAAATTCTGTGAGTGTGATAACTTCCGGTTTCTTCAACTCATCGAAGATGTCACAACGTCAATTATAAATATTCAGAGGCATTGAAGAAATGTTATTTTATTATTTCTATTCAGCTTTAGCCCCAGATCCTAGGAATATGTTTTCTTTTTTTAGGAATTTAAAATTATAATTTTTTTTTTAAATAATGAAAGCTCTCAAACAATGTCTTCTTATTAGAGTCAGAGAAAACTGTTACTATTTTAAACATCATAATCAAACCAAGTTTATTGGATCAACGGCAATTTTTCTTATAGTACATTTTTATAATGTAAAAGTGAAATTATTTTACAAGATTTACTAACTAGTTTATTGAACACGTGATACATTGGCTCCATTTGATTTTATTAAATTACACGCTAACTTTTTTTCATGAACACATGATGGCCCAATTTTGAAACAGTTATCGCGTCATTATTCACGAACTGTACCGCAAAGCTGAAACATTCCACGTGTTTTATAGGAATTGCTCGAGTTGCATCCGTCATTGGATGTATCATTTTCCCATACAGAGTATAAAATTAGTAGCCAGACCAAGAACAATGAGAAGAAGATTAAAAAGCAACCGCAGCCAAACTGTTAACCAATAAAAATTAAAAATATATTTTAAATTATCTAAATATAAATTACCCCAAAATTCATCAATTTTTATATTTAAAGATTTATTTTTAAAAGAAAAAGGAGTAAAATAAATAATAGAGTAATTATTTTGATGAATTGATTTTAACCATGAAATTATTTATGTATTTTATATATTTATTATGGTATATATTAATTTAATCCGAACCTACTCACCTGAAATGTGACTAAGATATCTCAGATCCTCTATTAATGTAATATTTTTTAGACTATATAACAATATTGGATATATTTTATAAAATTATCTCCATAGTTTGAACTCTATAGAGAATTAATGATATTTATGAACTCAGTCTGGATTATGTATATATCACAAATGTGTACAAAATAATATGATAGTTGTTCCTCTAAAGGGTTTTAATGTAATTATAAATTAATATTGATATTAAGACCAATTTAAGTAATTGATATGATAAAACCGGATGATAGAGTATGTCTATTAAAATATTGTTGTAGATGGTCGGCGGCTACCTCTCACAGTATTTTGTCCACCTCACCGTACGGGCACATTAGGGGCTGAAACCGTTAATTAGTATGTGCCACACAAGCACTACTGCCACTGCATATTATGTGCTAGCGATTATACAATTAAAATAATAGGGGTACACTTTTCTATATATATCAACACCAATAAGTTTCAAATGGTTTGAGATGAATTCTTTTTGCTGTATATTGAATACTCGATTTTACTTGTTCTATTAGATCATACCCATATTATTTACAGGACAGAGAATTAAAATTATAGTAGAATATTTTACTGCTATTAATACTAACTATCGGAATTTGGTGGGTCTTTACAAGGCATATTCTACTAGGATACCCATTATTCTAAAAATTCAAGAATATTCAGGATGTTTGCTCCCTGATATTGAATACTATATTTGTTATTTAGGCATTTATGAGATTCATGACTTTTTCTGTTAGATTATTTCATACTTAGAGAATTATTTTTCGTGCAGAGTCTGCCTTTCAGGCCTCTCCAAAAGTGAAGATAGGACAAGAAGCTAGATAAGATGTGAAGTATGAATAGAAATAATTAATTTACAAAGATTTTCTGCTTGGATTGATTTTTTTCAAGAATAAACAAATATTGGAAAAGTGATAAATATATATAATATATATTATATAATCATATATATAATATATATATAATATATATATATATAATATTTATATATATATATCATTATAATATATATATAAGATTATATATATATATATATATATTATATATATATAAAATTAGATTTCCCGTCGAAACGACTTAAAATATCATTGCCAGTAAGTAGGGCCGATGTTAAGGCCATGCCACGACCTTGTATAAATATAAATAAATAATATATATATATATATATATATATTATATATATATTATACCGTATAATATTATAAAATATAATATATATATAATATATTAAATTATAATAAATAATATAATATATATATAGAATTTTAATATATATGGTGATATGAATTATAAGAGTGAGTTGACTTAACCATGAACGATAAAGATCAAATGAAACATAAGTAAAATAATTATCTTAAGTAATATTTTTTAGAGTGATAATACATTAGTATAATGACTGGATTTATTCAAATGTAATTTATAATTAATCTATGATTTAACATAAAATAGTAAAAAAGATAAATTTTAGGATTTATATTATTTTTTATTATGCTTTTCGACACCTATACGTCTTTATAAAATGATATTAAGCTTATGCATATCTTATTCATGTTTAATAATTTGTATATTAAATATATAGTATATGAATTATAACGCTAAAGTTTGTAGTAGACCGCCATGTAAATTAATAAATTAACTAAATAAATTAATAGTTGATAATATTATTAATATTAACTATATATTTTAAATATTTTATATGATCCGTGTGATTC
>JABUQX010110425.1:57500-62500 GCA_015478945.1 Trachelipus rathkii | reverse complement strand
TGGAATATTTCCTTTTTACGGAATCTGATTCATAAATTAATTACATAGCATCTTTAATAAGTTATTATTATTATTATTATTATTATTATTATTATTATTATTATTATTATTATTATTATTATTATTATTATTATTATTATTATTATTATTATTATTATTATTATTATTATTATTATTATTATTATTATTATTAATTTATAATTATTATTATTATTATTATTATTATTATTATTATTATTATTATTATTATTATTATTATTATTATTATTATTTATTATTATTATTATTATTATTACTTATTATATATTATTATTATTATTATTTATTATTATTATTGTTGTTGTTGTTGTCAGTACCTGAACTTAAAGGTGTCTTGTTGACATGCAAAGCTAAAGGCCCACACTCTATTGAACTTACTTATAATGTCAAGCGTACTTCTTGTAGAATACAAAATTATCAGATATCTTTAGATGGTGACATAATATGGGGTGGAACCACCAATACCACAAGAACTGTACCAAATACACCCGCGACCAGAGAAAGCTTAACTCTCGACGATCTGACTGCATACACAACATACGATATTACTTTTGAACCTGGTAATAGCGCAGGATTTGGGGAACCAAAGTACTGCACCGCAGAAACAGAACAAGATGGTATGATTGCCCTTACGTTTTTTTT
This sequence comes from Trachelipus rathkii, assembly GCA_015478945.1. NCBI lineage: Eukaryota > Metazoa > Arthropoda > Malacostraca > Isopoda > Trachelipodidae > Trachelipus > Trachelipus rathkii. The sequence continues at coordinate 61,819 of JABUQX010110425.1, read as the reverse complement.
GTTTTTTTTTTATTGCTAAATTTTAAACGCAAGCAACATTATTTCGCGTAAAACAAATAAAATTCTTTATATTTTTATTATATTTACTACTTTTAAAGTCTAAACCTGGCAAATAATAATAATAATAATAATAATAATAATAATAATAATAATAATAATAATAATAATAATAATAATAATAATAATAATAATAATAATAATAGTAGTGTAATAACACTTGGTCAACAATAATGAATGTAATGGTCAGACAATGAACAATAACTCGCATAGACTAGCGTTTCTCACAAAATGCTTTGTATATATAAGCGCTGTATTACAGCAAAGAATAGCAGGAAATACAAAGGTTAAGGTTATATTATACATGCTACATGTATATACAAGTGATATATATATACATATTATTATTACTTATTATTATTCATATTACATATATATACATTTTAATTATACATATTATTATATTATATATATATATATATATATATATATATATATGCTATTATACTACAATATATATATGTTGTTATATATATATAAAGTATATGTATATATGTTATATTATATATTATATTATTATTATTATTAATACATATATATATATAATATATATATATATATATACTTATGGTTGTGTGTGCGTGTAAGTGTGTGTGTGTGTGTGTGTGTGTGTGTGTGTGTGTGTGTGTGTGTGTGTGTGTGTGTGTGTGTGTTTAGATGTGTGTGTGCCTTTGATGTGGACGGAACGCTTCAAAAATAGAAAGCATGAATAAAAAATGTTAAGAAACGGGAAAATATCAGAGATGTCTGAAGGCCGAATGAAAAAGTTTCTTTATCTAATACTAAATTGCCGTGAATTGGAAAGTAAGAAGGATTTTCTTTATATAAGGGGTCAGTAATATCATTTAGGGAAGACTTTTTATATAAGTGAAGTGGTTATGTATATATATAGAGAGAGAAGATATTAGGTATAGATATATATATATATATATATATATATATATATATATATATATATATATATATATATATATATATATCTATATATATATATATATATTACAGCTATTACCACTGCTCATGGGCAGAACCTTGTTTAAGGAGGGGGTGTAAGCACATTAAAAAGTGGGAGATATTATATTCAGCAAGAAACTCAAAGATGGAAGAAAATTCTACAGAATAGAGGTGGTTGGAAAGAAGGAAGTACCACAGGGAACAAGTTTCTTATGTCAACGCATAATTCATGCGAAGACACTGCGCCCCTTGTGCTTCGAGGGATTCGTAAAGGTGGTGATACACGAGTGCTTGATTCCTTTGAGAACTTGCCGCTGTGGTACCTAGAGAAAAGAGACAACGCCCAACTTCTAGTCGCAATGATATCAAATTACTTTGAAAGTACAGAACGGTTTATAAGGTTTTTCACCTTTGACTCGACCATATCCAGAAGCAGGGTGAAACCAGAACTCCCCCAATATGAGAGCAGTACTCCATACAAGGGAGAATGGAATCCTTGTATAGTTGGAGTAACTGAGAAGAGGAAAAAAAATCTCGAAGTCTGAACAGAACTCTCAGCTTCTTTGAGGCCGCCCTAGCAACAATTGTGATTTGAGATTTCCAAGACATTGTTTTGTTTATGTTAAGGTCAAGAACGTTTATATTGTTAATAGGAGAGACGAAAGAATAATCGAGAGAGATATTAAAGTTCGAAGATGCCTTACCGAGGAGATTTGTAGAAGTTGGGTTTTTAAAGAATTAAATTTCACAAGGTTGAAACGGCCCCACCGGAAAATTATAGCCAGATCAGCGAGAATAGAATCAGAAAGATTAAGACGAGAGGCAATTCTAGTAGCAAAAGAGGGGGAAGATTTGAAATGAGTTGAAGAGTGCTGGGTTGAGTATCAGTATTTGAATGGATAGAGATAGATGAGTAGCTAACAAGATCATCAATGAAAGTAAAGGTATAGAGTAGGAGATAAGACAGACTCCTGAGGAACGCCACATTTGACAGGATAAGGGAGAAGAAGTTGCCCTATCAACAACAGGCGATGTTAAGCAATTTGAAAGAAAACTAGACAAAAGGAAGCAAATAGAAGGAGGAACTCGTGTCTCCACATAGTTCCAAGTTGCGGAAAACCATAAATTGATAAAATAGGAAAGTATATTACCAGTAGACCTCAAGAGCAGAAAGCCGTACTAGTGATCGGAAAGAATGCAATGATATTCCAGATGATCTAAGAAATGAGAGTTGAGAAATGTTTCCAAAGATCTTAGATAAAATATAAGTGAGAGCTATAGGTCGATAGTTAGAAGAATCAGAACGTCTACCTTTCTTTGGAATAGGTTAAAGATGATAGAAGGTTTACTGATTAATTATCAAACCGCATGCTCTATAGAACAGCTATCTCTTGACACTGATCTGTAGATATGAATCAATTATTTTTAGTCAGTGTCCAACTCAATATTATCTAAATCGATGGAGTAGGAATGGCAATTAATTGAACAATTAGAAGTCTTACGCAGTCATTCAGGATTCTTCCAAGTGTTCCATTAAATCCTATTGACACATTTATCTTGCCATTCATGTCTTCAGTGAGGGGTCTCAGCGATAGTTCATTGCCGTGCAACAAATATATGATGTAATGAAAAGGACTTTGTAGTTTCATATCAGTTATATGAATCGTTCCACCTTTTTTCTACAAAGTTTAATGTACCTAATGTTTTGTAGAAGTAGACTTACCAAATTAAGAACAGATACTTTGCTAGTGAACGTGAAATAAAAGAGAGAGCCACTCCCACTTCTAATTCATTCCTGTCTTCACTCACAAAGAAAATTCAAAGATTTGAATCTAAGAAAGATTACCGCATATAAATTGTCATGTAGCCAAAGGAAGAATAGTTGGGAATGGATAGGGTGAAATTCGATGTAATGTTATTTCCTTATGTTGAATTCTGGGCTGAATCCAATAAGCAGGCGAAGAACTGTAGTTAATAACTTTCTTATTACTATGGAATGAGAAGTATATAAAACCATTCTTTAAAACAAAATGGGTGTTTAAATTTTGTACATAAACTACCAAATATTTCAACATTGGACGTTCCTGCAGGGACCACATGATAGCGCAGGACCTCACGATTAGAAATACGACATATCAGGGTCTTATTAATTAATATTATTGCTCTTATATCGTTATATATATACAATTCATGTTTCTACAAATAGTGATATTTTTTTGCCTTGCCGTGGACAGACGACGAGTACATTTAGCCAAGGCTTTGCAAATGCTATTTCCTCATTCCGTCCGCAACTTTTTATTACTATTAGAACATAGAAATAAATTTAGTAAAATCGATACTCTCTATTACATATATATATATATATATATATATATATATATATATATATATATATATATATATATATATATATATATATATATATATATAATATAATAACATATTACATACATTACAGTGTATATATATATAATAATATATATATATAATATATATATGTAACTATATATATATATGTATATATATATATAACTAACTATAATATATATATATATATATTTATATATATATATATAATAATAATTTATAATAATATGTATTTATAATAATAACAACTATATAATAATATATATAAATGTATATATATATACATGCTATATGCAATATATATATAAATATATATATATATATATATATATATATATATATATATATATATATATAATGCATTATTTTTACAGTCCCAGGTCCTCCTGAGAATGCGAGAGTGAAGGGAAAGAACGAAATCAGGAACTTCTACAAGAAAATTCAATGGGATGCCCCTGAAATGAAAAATGGATTCTAACACAATTCATAATATTCTGGACTGATTCAAAGAGCCATAACGTTCCTGCAAAGAATGAAACAAACACATATTCTTATACTATCAAGGATTTAGATGATGATGATACTTATTACTCAATAAAGAGTTTATGTAAATATTATATATATATACCTATATATATATATATATATATATATATATATATTATTTTAATATATATATATATATATATATATATATATATATATATATATATATATATATATATATGGTAACTACTATTATCCTATTTATGTTAAAAACTTCTTATTTCATGCTTAACGTTAGTCAATAACTGATTCAAACTATTCATACCATTCTAGATAGTACTAACATTACTATTGGTAATTCATGGGTTATAGTAACGGTTTAAACCAATTGAAGATTTTTTCCACATATAATTTCATATAATTTACTTTACCATGATTTTTTTTAATATTTCCGA
>JABUQX010110425.1:37500-50000 GCA_015478945.1 Trachelipus rathkii | reverse complement strand
GGGGTTTAAATCTTTAAAATAAACTAAAAGAAATTCTATAAAGACAGGGATTTACAAACGCAGAAAGCGTATATTTTAATCAAACATATATATATAATATATGTATATATATGTTGACTTATATATATATATATATATATATATATATATATATATATATATATATATATATATATATATATATATATATATATACAACACTGTATATATATATATACCAGCAATAACGCATATATATATATATAACCTTATATATATATATGCTATATATATATATATAACATATACATAACATATAACATATAACATAACATAATATATATATATATATATATATATATATATATATATATATATATATATATATATGTTTAGAAAAATATTATAATCTTGCTAGTATCAAATTCTCATTCCAAAAATCTTTGCAGAGAAAAAATTAAAATATGTAATCAAAGACAAAAAACTTTATATTCCCACAATATGTGTCCGTGGAATGGTGATGTTATTCGAATATCTAGATGACTCCCCATCAGACCTTGTTCGTGTATCAATGAAATGGTGATGGTATCCGAGCCTGTCCAGATGAATCCTCATCAAACCTTGTTAAAGATGAAGTTCTAACATCATATTGGGAGGTAAAGATTCAATCAAAAAATGTAATCCATCATCACAAAAATATGTTAATAATAATAATAATAATAATAATAATAATAATAATAATAATAATAATAATAATAATAATAATAATAATAATAATAATAATAATAATAATAATAATAATAATAATAATAATAATAATAATAATAATAATAATAATAATAATAATAACAATAATAAATATACTAATGACATGTTAATAATTAGGCAGGATGATTTATTATTGTTCTATTTTTTTTCATCTTGACAATTTTTGTCTTATGTCTGTTATCTACGTTTTGATGGTTTTGGGAATATGGGTAGGAGTGTTTGGGATGTTAGTTTAAATTGTATTTCTTTTCTATGCATAAATTTGTACTGTGACTTTTTAATATAGATTGTTTGATATGCTTCTAATTCATCCCTCTTTATCCTTTATTGCCGTTCAAAGAGACTGTTTATCAAATTAAAATCAGGAGTGAAAACTCTCCTCAAAAATTAATGCAGAAAAAGTGAAAGCCTTTTATAAATAATAATATTAGGAGGCGAGAATCCTCCCTTGAAAATTGTAGTTACGTCTTGTGTTGCTTTGATGATAGGTATCTGATATCTAAATGCTTTAAGCGGCCAAGCCCGCCGATGAGTTCCAACCTTTGTTTGAAGAACCTATTAGCTTCACCACAATTGTCTGGTATAAGTCGTAGAAGAAAGAATCTTCAGGTTACGCAATTAAAAATATTCATCGTAGTTGATACAGAACCAAAACAGAATAAAGTAAGCGAATAAGGAGGAAAGAGAATCAAAACAACAAACGAAGAAAACACATACGAAACTGTCGTTCCTTGCCAGAATACGAAGAAAAAGCGAATTGGATTGCCGTCGAAGTGGCAAATAAATAGAAATACGCAGTCAGATCAGAAAAGTAGTAATTTGAAAAAATAAAAATAAAAAACAGTATTATTGAAGGGGTATAGAGGTTAATTTCCAAAAGAGGATAATTAGTTGCAAATTAAAAGGTCATAAACAGTGCATATTATATAATAGATTAGGCTACTTAATTAACTAACTCCCTTTGCATAAAACCCAAAGGATATCGTGTCTCTCAATCACTTCAGCGCCGAAACAATTTCTTCGACAGTCAAGAACACAGGAAAAAGGCCTCCCCAAAAAGAAACAGATTCGTTGCAACCGCAAGAATCAAAAAACAGATAAGTTCCTAAAAAGTAAAAGGGACGTAAAATATAAAATTTTAAAAAATATGATGTCAGTAAAATTTATGTAATTAAGTAAAAATAAAAAATTTAATAATTAAAACATAAAAACTAATTAAGCAATTAATACAAAAATTGATTAAAACATAATTAATTTTAACATTAAGTATCTTTAAATAAGTGGGTTGGTTGTCTGTTTGTGCATGTAAAGGGAGGGAAAATTTATAGAAGCGTTAGGTCATCTAATAATTTTATTTTCTCTAACAACCCTTTCATTTTTGTATTCGGATGTGTCGAAAACATAGGTAATATATATATATATGTATATATATATATATATATATATATATATATCCTGCTATATATATATATATATATATATATATATATATATATATATATTATATATATATATATATATATATATATATATATATATATATATATATATATATATGCCTTCGTACACATCCGCATACATAAGCATACAGGAATAGGTTGTATGTACAGACAAAAGAATAAGTGGAGAACGGAGGAACACACACACGAATTCCTCAGCTCGCAACATACACAGACACACAAGCAAGCCTCCCGCTCATTGCCGCCACTCAGTCTCGAAAGCAGCCACCGACGACAGGTAAAAGCGGAGGGAAGGCCATTCCCCCAAAAATCGGCGATAGAAAGGTAACATTCACCTTTTTGTATATATGAGATATATATACATAAATGTGAATGTACATTAGAGTTTTGTTTTAAAATTAAATTTAACAAATCTTAATTACTTTAACATTTTTTAATTACTGATAGATATTTTTTTTTATATATAACAACTTCATCTTTATAATTTTTAGAATTTTAAATATATAAATATATATATATATATATATATATATATATATATATATATATATATATATATATATATATATATATATATATATATATATATATATAATATATATATATACTGCTCTTAACTGCTCATATGCTCTCAACTATAGCTATTACCACATCAAACCTAGGTGTGTCAGGTATATACGTAAACAGGCACTTTTTATGTCTGTGCATACAATCCACACACCAGCAGCACAAAGAGAGTTGAGCAGTGGGAACGTGCCTCACTGACACAATCGTTTGTTCGCCCACACCTTAACTTCGGCACCTTGGCTCTCATTTGAAAACTTTCCGAGGCATCACTATAATTATATTAATTCTTTCTTTATTTTATTATTTCTTTTTATTGCAAATGAAAATTGATTGGAGCACCGCTATTATGTTAGGTAATTAATCCACTATTATGGAAAAGCCATTGGATCAGTCGTATATCTGATAGGTACGGTTAGGATCATTTCATTGATTATTATTCGTTTTAAAATAAAAATAATGAACTCAACAATAATAAAATTTTACACATTTTTGCACATTAGTATTTCAATTATAAATCACAAAATTATTTATTTGATTTATATAATCATATACTATATCATATATTATATATATATATATATATATATATATATATATATATATATATATATATATATATATAACTATATATATATATATACTATCACCACTTTATATATATATATATATAAACTATATATATATATACTTTCTCATCTGTATACCTAGGATACGTCCATACGTATACAGCGATGAGGATGCATGTACGTAGAAAGACCATATGATTTTAGCACGTTTGCATGCATCGGGAAGTGAAGGCGTTGGGACGCACAGCTAGCTTAGTTTACATATTTGAGAATAACCTTGAGAGAGAAAGAATAGGATAAGAACTTTTAATCTATCTTTTCTTCTCTTTTAATTGAAGCAGAGTATTTAGTCATTTTAATTAAAATAATTAAAAGTTGAATTTGTCATTTTAAGTGAAATTGATTTTCATATAATTAAAACTGAGCAGATATTATTTAGTCTTTGCAAAAAAAAATCGAGTAATTCTCATTTTTTGCCAGTATAGTTCATAACAAATAATTAATCTCATAAATCCTTATTCCCAATAAAACCATTTTTCTCACTTCTTCCACTGTCCATAGCTCCACTAACGCTACTACCCCACTTACTTTTCACTTTTAACTAACGAGTCATTAGGATGGCAGAAAACGAATTGCAGGTCGAGTCGTCTGACACCTCAGCTCCAGGGGAGACGCAGGAGGTAAGGACAGACCTGTCGGGAAGTACCACAGTAGTCGTGGGTAAACCTTCCCCACCCGAAAGGAAAGCTATCTCGTCACACCCTAGAGGAGGGGGCGCTGATACGCTTGTCCCAACTGAGAGGAAAGCTATCTCGTCACACCCTGGAGGAGGGGGCGCTGATACGCTTGTCCCAACCGAGAGGAAAGCTATCTCGTCACACCCTGGAGGAGGGGGCGCTGATACGCTTGTCCCAACTGAAAGGAAAGAAGTGAAAAGAAAAGGAGAAGTAGAAAATAGAGAGAAGGAAGATGGAAGGAAGGATGAAGGAGAAGCGGTAAGGGTAAAGGAGAGAGAAGAAAGAGGAGAAAACGAAGTCGAAGCACTTTGTTCTGGGGGAGCCCAAGCCCCCCTAAACGTTTTTAGGAAAAGCTCAGAAGAAGAAGATAAAACTCAGATAACGATGCCATCAGTTTGTAAAAATAACGCGAAAAAACCATGCCTAGCAGTGAAACCGGTCCCAAGGGAAGATGTTGGAAGTACATCTTCTACTGTAGAACATTCCGTAGAATCAATGATGAAATTTATCGCCTATACAGGTGCTGGAAACACTCCATTTCCTTTATTTATCCAAGAGATAAAACGCCTAATGGATAATTATCAAAGACTAGCTATGAATGAGCCTTTAGGAAGTTTGTTTGAAAGTAAGAAGGTCAACTATATGTTGATAACGAAGGTGTTAGATTACATTGATTCCAAAACCAACAGTTCCTTGTTAAGGAAAGCAATTTTGAGGAGTTTTGATCCAAATTTGGATACAGGAGTTTTGTTGCAGAAGGTGATCGAATGGGAGAGAGAAATTCCCCTCCAACCCAATCTGGCTGAAGAAGATGAAGAAGATATAGAAGAAATTTCAGTGCTAGCTTTAACTGAAAACAGCGTAGAAATAAAGGCTCCGGCCGAAGAACTAAAGGCGCCAAAGTTGATTCAAAAAGGTGCGTCAGGAGAAAAAGAGATAGAAGAAAATCAAGAGGAAAGAACTGGAAACATAGAGGAAAAGGTAACTTCTTTACCTTCCCAGATGGCAGTTCGTCCTAAGGAGAAGAAGATAAGCAAAGAGCCAACCATAATGCAAACGGTAGCCAAGCTGTCGAGATCCTCTGAAAGGCTGACGAAGGTATCACCAAGAGGAGAACAATATGGTTGTCGAATAACGATCGCTTTTGAGGAAGGACAGCGAGGGATAGATGTAACAGCTGTAGTCGACACTGCCGCGCCTGTCTCTTTTATTAGTAGAGACGCATTTGAAGCTTTAAAAGAAAAGGAAAAGATAGAGGTTTTGTGTAAACCTTCAAAATATCAATTGAAAGGTTTAAATGAACTGGAATATAGACAATATCGACAAGTAGAACTCTGTTTTAAATTATCAGATGAAATTCAACGTACACAATTTTTATTGCATGAATTAATCCAAGACAGATGGCAGGTATTGTTGGGAACAAACATCCTTAGTAGTGAATGTACCAGTGTGAACCTTTTCAAGCGTCAAATGATTTTCTATGGTGGTGAAACTATCGTAAAAATCCCGCTTTTTATCATCGGAATACCTCGAAGAGAAGAGTTCGGCCAGATACAGGTAATGAGAGCCTTCGATCCATTTTCAACAGGGAAGAATCCACTTGAAATTAACGGAGTTTTCGGCCCCGCAGTCCACACCTTAAAGAGAAGGGTTGACGCCTCGAAATCCTTCGCCCAGCCAGACGAAGTTCAAAGGAAGTATCGGGCGGAAGGAGAGAGGGCGGAGGAAGAAAAAAGTTAGGAGATATGCAGGAGAAAAGAGGTGGGTTAAAAACACTGAATAATATGGTATATATATATATACTATATATATATATATATATATATATATATATATATATATATATGCATATAATACTATATATATATATATAACTTATATATATATACTATATATACTGCTGCTATATATATATATATATATATACCATACTTATCTATATATATATATATATATATATATATATGGGCACCCCAAAACACCTTGAATCGGAAAGATTGACATTGTAGATAGCCCGGTGCGTGTCTTTAAGTTAGATAAGCTCACCCCTTAAAGGGAAGTATCAAGGACTCTAGTTCCGTCAAATTTTATAATGGCAGCATATACTTTACATATATATATATATATATATATATATATGCCTTATATATATATATATATATATATATATATATCTCTCATATTATATCTACTATATATATATAACAATATCTTATATATATATATATATATATAACCTTAACAACTCTGCCTTTATATACGCCTTACTTTACCTCTCATACCTTATATAACTATATCATATATATTTATGTATATCCATGTATGCCTATCTGCATGTATAGGTGTATCTGCATGTTTATATATATGTAAATATTAGAAGTAGTGATTAAGCTATGGTGAATGAGTTTAAAACTGTAGTTTCTCGTATTCCTTCAAGAATAGTTTTAAATTAACCCTCATTCCACCAACAATAGCCGAAAAAATTCATTAAAATTTAATTGAGACATAGATCCCCTAGTTTTCTTTATATATTTGTTTGTACAGATGATTTTGTAGGAGGCGTTGAAAAAGCTTTTGAGAAAGGTAAAATTGACCTAAAAAAAAGAGTTTTAAAACACTAAGCACCTATATAATATATTTGTCAAAATATATATATATATATATATATATATATATATATATATATATATATATATATATATATATATATATATATACTATTCTTACTATGCTATACTCTTTAACTATATATATACTATATATATATATATAAGTATATGCATGTGAATATGCTTAGATACAAACTGTATCCACTTGTAATATCGCTTTAATATATAGGAATGCTTTTAGTTTTGATCTAATTTTAAACTTGGTTTGTTTAATTTGTCTAAAAATTTTGGAGTTCAGAAAGAGTGATAAAGGGTTTGAATTGGTAGGTACATTTAACGATAAAAAATAATAAAAGAAATAATAGCGTAAACAGTTTCGAGTTTTCTGTAGTTTTCAGAACTCCCGGAGGCTAATTGGGTCAGCTAAGACTCCTTACGACTCCAGAAAACCACCAGAGGGGGAACGGAAAGCAGATATTCCCTAAGTAGTTGGCATTCCCCGAAAACCATGCTTTGGTCAGTCTAAAGGAAGCATGTAGTGGAAATCCATAGGCACCTCAGATTGTACACATAATACACTTCGCGAAACACCAATGCACCAATGGACCCCCATCTCTTTCAATTAGTTCACTGTCTTTATCTATCTTTTTATTTATTTTAAAAGAGGGAAGACAGTTTGGTTCTCCAGACAAATATCTCTAAGTTGAAAGATCAGGCCATTCCCGGATATAGGTCTAAGGAGAGAGAGAGAGAGGAAAATAGTAGGATTCACACTGGACTCAGGAAATGAACAAAAAATAATTCAAGTTTGTTTTTTTTATTCTAATAACATTTATTTTAATATTCTTTATTTATACGTACGTTTTAACATTATTTTACATATAATAATAATGCTAATTATTATTATTAAAAGTCTTAAATCTTTATATATATATATATATATATATATATATATATATATATATATATATATATATATATATATATATATATATATATATATATATATATATATATATATATATATATATATATCATCTGTATATGTCATTTTTGCGAAAAATGATATTTATTTCGGTCAAACAGCACATCTTTTCTTAATTTATGGAGAGTAACGGATTAGAATCCTAGTAATTAGCAGCATTATTTTTTATTTTTCTATTAAAAATCGAACCAATTTATTTCTCCATTCTGTTGTAAAGCCAAAAGTCCGTTAACAGAGCAAAGAGGCTTCAAGATTCGTTAACAGGAGACCTCGAAACTAGGTGAGTTTGACAGGGGATACCGTTAGAATTTTAAGTTAGAGAGGATTACTTAGGGAACTCATAAGCCAAGGTAATTTCCTTCCTTTGCTCTAACCGACAAATTTGGAGGAATGTTTCAGTATTGTTAGTTTTCTTCTCAAAAAGATGGTAATAGGAATGTGGACTCCGAGAGCCAGTCTTGTAGAGAAGGAGGGCTGAGGGACATTGAAGGGTCAGAAGGAGAGAAATTTAAAATGGGAAAAATAAAAATAAAAAGAGGGCTGCATGCTGGTTAAAATCATTTAATTTTTCGCTTTAAAAAAATAATAGGGTAAAAAGCACAGGTTCAGTTTAGGCAATGAAGCCATTGCTTCAGTCAATCTTCAATTTACTAAAGAGAATCGGTAAGAGAGGCAGCAATAGAAGATTGCAGGGAAAGGCAGTACTTATGACGGAGACCGAGAAGAGGTGAGAGGTACCTTTCATTGAAGAATCAGAGAAGGAGAAAATGTCCAAGTACCCCTCCACAAAAGTAGATCCGATTGACCGAGAGACAGAAATAAGTTCACTCAACCGAAGCATAATTGCTCACCCCTCATGGGAAGGTACTAAAAGAGGTTTTTAGTCGTGAGATTTCGAGAGTGTCTTGAATTAGGAGAGAGGAGGAGAAGATTGTCTTGCCAAAAAGATCGCTGAGAAAACACATTCGGAGTCTGGTAAACAACCTATTATAACAGCTTATAAAAAATATATATATATGTATATATATATATATATATATATATATATATATATATATATATATATATATATATATATATTATATATATATATATATATATATATATATATATAACTATATATATATATATATATATACTGCTGCTATGCTATATGCTGCTATATATATATATATATATATATATATATATATATATGTCTGTGTGAGCGAAAATTTGGATATATAAGGATTCTTTGTATGATACTTTTTAACATGTATTTTTGTGTAAATATAACACATCTAGCTGGGATTAAGCATAGTTGATATTGTTAGATTATCATAGTTTATCTTGCGACTTATTCATTCTGACGAATCATTTGCATGATTATACCTCATCACGAATTTTTCCTTATCTATAATATTACCAAAACTAGGCCCATGTTTCAGAAATTCTGTATGGTGAGATGGAGATGTATGTCGAGTAAACATCAAAATTCACACTTGAACAGGGTGGTAGTCATGAACCCACCCTCATTCATAAAAGGAAAATCCCAGAATGAAGAGGCACCGCCGGTGGCAGTAATTACGAGGGAATAAATGCAATAGATCTGGTCTAGGAATTGCTCCATATTTAGTTGTTTTGAAATTGTTGCATTAAACATAAGTATAATCTAGATTAATATAAGTTGTATGGATCGACTTACAGGGATGTTGCGAACGTTCTTTTCCTTTTACACATACATCCTTTTGATTTTTGCCAAACTGTTGTTCTTTTAATATCACAGCCATGCATTGTGATCAGAGAAAGGGCAATGTTAGCTAGTTGAGCAAAAGGCCAGAAGGAGATGTAGCTGGATGAGAGAAAGGGCAAGCCATAGTGTCCCATTGAGTCAAAATCTTTAGTGGATTAGGAAAATCTTTTGTAATATTTTAGGTATTATGTTCCTATTTGCATGTCTATTAGTTTGGATTAGAAAATCGATTGCACATATAGCATATCGTCGATTGATTTCTATAGGTTCTGTAGACGCTTTACTTTTCTCTAGTATATAAATCTTGTTTGAGTTTTTGCTAAAACTTTGTCTCAAAAGCCGCATCTGAGTGGGGGAGAGGCGATGAGAGCAATGGAGGATAGAGGGAAAGGACTATAAGTACCCCTCCGGAAGAAATGGGAGATGAAAGAAAATGGTTACAAGTACCAATCCGTAAAAGCAAAATTGCCAAAGAAAGATGCAGGACGACGAGAAGAGGAAGATAACAGTGTCCTATTAGAATTATTTAGTTGGATTAAGAACTTATTTTTGCAATAGTTTAGATAAGATATTTCTATTTGCATGTTCTTTAGTTTGGATTACAAATATAGGCTGTAAATTGATTGATTTAATGTAATAATTAGAGACTTCAGTCACATTTCCTCCCAAGGAAACTTCAGTAGGAATTAAGATATCAGAACGATGCTCCTACTTAGTGGTGCCGGAAGAGAGAAAGTGTGCAAAGCAGTCTTAAGTTTTAAGTTGATCATATGTGAGAAATAGTCAAACATTTCTTCCCAAAAGGTATTTCTTTTTCTTTCGGTAGGAATTAAGATATCAGAACGATGCTCCTACATTGAGAACTAGAGTATAAATAGGGGAAATACATGACCTTCTCATCAGTTTATTGCTGTATTTTGCTTTGTTTTTATCAATCTGTTGTGGTTTTCAGCCTTGGTCAGCTCTTTTCACAACACTACTATTTAGTCACGCGTCTTGGATCAAAAAGTTTCTAGTTTTGAGAAGTGACTCGCAACACGGTTGTGGATTGGATCTAGAGCTAAAATTTAGCCATGGAAAAGAAAACGATTGAAGAAGTATTTCGGTGATAAAGAAACAAGATCAGAACTGGAGTGACAGGAAGGATAATCGTATTGGGTTGGTAAATAGTTCAGTAGATAGTTCAGTATATAGTTTTGTTCATATTTTTGTTCATATTTTTGTTCATATTTTTGTTTTAAGTATGTTTTAAGGATGTACTTAAGATAAACGACTATGTTGGGTCACGTTAAAAGTTTTTTTTGAGGGCTATGAGCAAGTACGAAGGAGATGGTGATCTCTAGTATCATAAGTCTCAGTAAGCCAATATAGGAGGTATGTTAAAGGGCTATGAGCAAGTACGGAGGAGATGGTGATCTCTAGTATCATAAGTCTCAGTAAGCCAAGTGAGCGAGGTAGATGGAGGTAGAGGTAGAGGAAACTCAACATAGAAAATGCTGAAAGTTCTTTTCCTTGTTGATGATAAGCCCTACGTAAAGAGATGGTGATCTCTAGTAACTAGTACGAGCCCCTTTCGCCCACCTGACGTAGTGGACGTTTTACACAGAGATAAAAGTCCCGAAAAATAGATGAAAGGGACCAAAGCTACGAATAGAGTTACGTTTGTATAATATAGACTTTAAGGAATTTTTTTTTGCTCGCTAACTTTAGATATAACCGCCTGTATAACAGTCTAATTATTTCGTAGTTTATGAACTTTTTAATTTCATTTACGATATCATAGCGTTCCTTACGACAAATCATTAATTTTCTTGTGAGTTCACACGTAAGCTGGAAGCTTGGAACTTTTAAGAGCAAAATGGAATGACACTAAATGGAGAGAGGAGGCATTAGAGGACTACAGGAAGACCTTAGCTTTCACTCCGCTTGTCATTTTGGTTTGAGACAACAAATCGGAGAACGTTTTTGTATAAATAATAAAGCGGTTTTGCGTAAATAAGATACTTTGTTAGCATAAGAATATTTTTTTTTATAGTCTATAGGACAAATAACTTAGATTTTGTACAGAAAAGATTATGCATTTCGCATCGCATTTGTATAATCCGCATCGAATTTTTTTTTGATAAATGTTTGGCTTCAGTTGGAAAAATTGGTAATTTTGCCAAATAGGTTTTATTATTTTTATCAATACCATACCTACAGGATTCTTCCTAAGGGGGAGGGCCCGATTTTCATGCGAAAATTTAATTCAAAAAGAAAAGAATTTCTTTTAAAAGAAAGATAAAAATAATAAAATATTTTGTTTTAATGCTTAGCTGTTTCTAATTAGGAAGAGGATAGTTATTGACACTTCCATTAATATTTTTGTTTTAACGCTTAGCATGTTTTCTAATTAGGAAGATGATAGGCATGAACACTTCCGTTAATATTTTTATTTTAACGTTTTGATACTAACAGTTTGTTTTTAAACAGTAGTGTTGTTAAATGCATGATATAATAGTAAATAAGAATATACTAACAATTCTTATAGAATTTCTATCAGTAGAGAGCACAATCATATCTTTGAAGATGGATCTGCCATACTAATCGCTTTGGATACTAATATTAAAAAGGATAGAAACATTTTGAATAACTTTTAAATATTACAAGTATCACACTAACGCTTTAAATATTATTTTCTTCCTAACAAAGTTACTACTAACATTAGTAAGTAAAACTAGTGCTTAATTGTCGTATAATAATGTCTATCGCTTATGTAGTTGTAAACCTTCAAAGAAACTTTGATAGTCTAAATGGTATACGAATGAAACTAAAGTCCAAAGGATAGTTAGGGTAATTGTAAGTAAGTTTTAGGCTATAACATTTGCTTGTTCCTATTAATCCTTAAACAAATGTTACTAAAAATTAACTCTAGCTTCACGACCAAAAGCATAGGCCAGTAAAAATAAAACTAGTCGTTACTAGGTATAGTAAAATCAAAGAAAAGTAACTTCAAAAAATCACCGATTGACCAGTACCAAAAATATTTTAGGTCAATGTGATTAACTAAAGACCATAATAACCCGAGATAAAGTTTTAGTTTCTTTTTAGATAGCAT
>JABUQX010110425.1:10000-35000 GCA_015478945.1 Trachelipus rathkii | reverse complement strand
AATATATATATATATATATATATATATATATATATATATAAACTAGTAAATCAATATTTTCCATTTGTGCAAATGTGTGCATAAATTCAAACACATTTGACTTTCAACTGAAAGACAACTTTATATTCTTAATAGAGCTTCACAAAGCTTGATAATTGTAATTTTTCATTTAAATATATTAAAGCAGTATTAGAATTTAGTTGCATCTTCAACATGGTCTTAGGTTCTAGGGCAGTTAAAGTTTCCGGTATTTGTTCTTTATGTGAAAATACTTTAAACCCTTTTCTTTTGCTATGTGAAAATAGTGTCAATTTAAATAATTTCATTTACACACTCGTATTTCAGAATTCCTATTTAAACGTAAATCTAATAAACATAAAGAAAGAATTCATCATTTATGGATCGCCATTGGTCAATTATATGACCCAAGAAAATAACTTTTTTTTTTTTCTTTTTAAAAGGTAATATATATATATATATATATATATATATATATATATATATATATATATATATATATATATATATATATATATATATATATATATATATATATATATATATATATATATATATATATATATGCT
Source organism: Trachelipus rathkii (assembly GCA_015478945.1). Lineage (NCBI taxonomy): Eukaryota > Metazoa > Arthropoda > Malacostraca > Isopoda > Trachelipodidae > Trachelipus > Trachelipus rathkii. The sequence continues at coordinate 34,413 of JABUQX010110425.1, read as the reverse complement.
GTGATACTATATATATATATATATATATATGCACTGCACCGTTGATTATTTGAAAACACTTGGCAACGTTGCATGGTGAGACTATTATAAAATCGATTATCTTTTCTAAAATATCGATATCTGAAAACATTACCTTAAAACGGACTATTACCTATATATATATATATATATATATATATATATTTTTCTTATATATATAATAACATATATACATAAATAAATATTTTTATCTTTTCTTTATATATATATATATATATATATACTATATATATATATGCTACTCTGCTCTTATATATACACCATATATATATACATATATGCTATATAACATATATATTATATATACTACTCTTCTTCTTACTATATATATATATATATATATATATATATATATATATATATATATATATATATATATATATATATATATATATATATATATAATTTCGCCCCTGATGTGAAAAATAAAGATAAAGGCCAGCATGATATGAAGTTATGAAGGTCAATTACACGTTTAATTATTCAAAGATCGATGTGATCCAATGTACTGTGTTTGAAAGTGGTGAAGTCAAAGAAAATGTGCAAAATAGAAAATAGAAAAATGTTGCAGACTTTACCAGTAGTTTACATGTAGTAATGAACATAACGATTAAATCCGGATTCATATACTAAGGATGAGAAAGGATTATGGGATTCAATCAGAGAGTTCGGAAGAGGAATGACTGTTGTAACAGCGATAGTAAAACTAATGAAACTTGCCCAAATATGTGATATATACGTCATTCAATGATGAAAAACAAACATATACAGAGTAAGCAACTTCTGTGGTGTGAAGATTTTCTGAAGACACCTCAGAACATTTAATCTCTTAGATGTCTGTAAGAGGAAAAACAATTCTACATATTTATGGTAAAGAAGGATTTAATTTTATATATTCAAAGAAATTAACCTTAAGTTGAAGACTATGTAAAGTAAATAGGTGAGGAAAATGAACCATTGAAATATTGAAAACAACCATGATTTCTCTGCCCCATTAAGAAATACGAGAAAGATAAGAAGTTAGTTGCTCAAGGGTCTTTCTCTAACATTGATTATTTGAAGCTGAGTGGGTCGCATGTCACAATGAAATGAATAATGAAGGGTGGAGTCGTCAGCATAAAATTGGATAGGTAATGAAGTAACAAATAGAACATCATTAATGAAAAGAATCAAACGAGTTGAGGATATGATAGAACCCTCAGATAAACCATAATTTATATTTTTAAATGATACACGGTAGCCGTTAAAATGCTTTTAAGATGCGACGGGAAAAGATATCAGGAAGAAGAATAGATACCGAAAGAGGAATACTTAGAAATCAAAGCTTTGGGTCAGACTATCGAAAGCTTTCTATACATCTATCTCTACAGAAAATGTTTCACCAAAATACAAAAAGCAGTGGAACATAAATAAGTCAGAAGGAAGGGAAACTTTACTAGGAGACCGTCGCTTACGTAAAGCCATACTGGCTATTAGAGATAAGATTAGAGGAATTGGAAATTAAAATGTTTCCAATCTTCCAATTAAGGGTAGGCTCAAAAACTTTGGAAAGAAGAGAAGTTAAAAAGATAAGACGAAAGTTTGAGGGTTGAGAGTGATCCCCTTTCTCCAGCATGTGGAAAAGATCGAAGTGAATAGATAGAGACCAAACAGTGTACCAAGAAAGGGTACATTCTCGGAGTCACAAGTTTTGAGTGCCACAGAAGAGATGACAACAAAACCGAACGCTTTCTTATTGTTAATTAATCTCAGAGAAAGCAAAATAACACGTTTAGAAGAAATTACAATAGTAGGATACACGAGTCGCGTTCAGCTATAGCAGAAGGTAAGATAGTAGTAATACAATCAGTAGAAACAAGGGGTCGGAGAAGGAAGAATCAAATTTAAAATTGAAATTTTTGAGAAAAAAAAGAAAAGAAGATTGTGGGGAAAAGTATCACTGGACGACAGAAATTTTGTTAAATGGATGTCATGAACTCTTTCTTATGTATTTCGGTACGCTGAAAACGAATATAACCTCCAAATTTGCACAACGGGCTTAGTTTTTTGGTAATTTTACATATTTCATAAACTAACAATATAATTCACAGAGAGTAAAATGTCTTGTTTTGTTTAACTCTATTTTCTTGCGATTTTATGAAAAAAAGGTGATCGCCAGCAATATAAAGCGTATAATAAGTAGGAACCAAAAATAGATAAAATAAACGCCAAACATGATAAAACATGTTTAGCGAACTCGATAAAAATAAACCTCGGTCCAACGTTTTCATGAGTTATTTTCCTTCAGTTTGTATCTGGACGTTGAATGTGAAGTATGTGATATTAATATATTGTTGATTTTATATATATATATATATATATATATATATATATATATATATATATATATATATATATATATATATATATATATATAAATATATATATTATTATTATTATTATTATTATTATTATTATTATATATACATATTATTATTATTATTATTATTATTATTATATATTATTATTACATATTATTATTAATATTACATATATATTAGCATACATTATTATTATTATTACTTCATACATATTATTACATACATACATATATTATTATTATTATGATGTTATTATTAGATATTATATACATATATATAGATATATATATATATTATATATTATTATTATTATATTATTATTATTATTATTATTATTATATTTATGTATATTATTATTATTATATATATATTATTATTATTATTACATATTATTATATTATTATTATTATATATATATATATATTATATTATATATTATTACATATATATTATTATTATTATTATTATTACATATATACATAAACATATATATATTATATATATATTATTATTATATATATTATTATTATTATATTATTATAAAGAGCATATTATTATTATTACATATATATATTATTATTATATATATTATATTACATATATATATATATATATATATATATATAGGGTGGGATGGTTTAAACTCCATTTGGTTTAAAACCATTGGTTTAAACCATGGTTTAAACCACATAAAAACCAATGGTTTAAACCATAAAAAACATGCATAAAATATTTAAAAATGTATTTATTAATGGTTTTCTTTAGCATGTTGATATGGTTCTGAATTTTTCAATCAAAGAGCAACTGAAAGGCAAAAAAAATTTTCTGCTGATTTTATATTATTGTGAGCATGATTATATATATATATATATATATATATATATATATAGAGATAGTATAAAGTATATATATATATATATATATATATATATATATATATATATATATATATATATATATATATAGAAAGAGTTATATATATATATATATATATATATATATATATATATATATATATATATATTTAAATTTAATATATATATTTCATGATTCTTGTTTCGAGCTCTTGAGGATCTCATTTTCTACCCATCGATGCCACATTTCAAAAGATTATAATAAAACTCATTTGGGGAGTGTCACTGCATCAACCAAGCTAGAAGGCAATGACTGTAAATAAAGTGATGATGCTTATATTTGGAAAATATGAATATGAGCTAGAACAGCTAATCCACCACTCAACAGACAAGATCTATAGCAAAAGTAATAAGGAGAAGTATCATCAGGCAGTAACAGAAGCCCACTTATTGGGGTCTATTTTTAACCCAAGATATCAGGCCACAGTACTTCCAGAGGATTGTAATACAGGAATTTATGGAATAAAATTAAGAGCAAATTCTCCATTTCATGTTACCTATTTGATGAGTCTCTGTTGTCAGTGTGACTCCTTCATCTTGGTACAGATCTCTCAAACAAAAATTAGATGAAAGGTCGTATATAAAATAATAAGCATATTGTCAGCAACTTCATCAACTGCTAATGTTGAAAGGGTAGTTTCATTTTTGACTTGTGCACAGCAACATTAGAAATAGGTTGGGAACAGCTAAAACGTGAAATTAGTTTTTTTGTATAAAATTTAATGATAATTTTAATTTAAATTTTAATGATTAACTTCTCTTCTCTCTATATATATATATATATATATATAGTTATTATTATATATATATATATATATATATATATATATATATTAAGTTATATATATATATATATATATATATTATTCCTAGTATTCAAATATAAAGGTAAATAAGAATTCATTTGTATATCATTATAGGTTAATTTGAAATAAACTTTTCTTTATGTTTTTTTTTTTTTTTTTTTTTTGGTAAAATAATAAAATATAACCTTTTTTTCAGATAGAGTTTATATATTATAATATACCCTCTTATTTTTTACTTTATGAGTTTATGTAAAACTCAAAAAATAATAATATTTTTATACCAGTTTACAGTTATCATAGTAAATTTGAAATTAAGAATCACTATAAATTTATTAAGGAAGAAAATATAAGTTAGCACATGTATAATAGTTTCCAGTAGTGATTTTTGCCTTTAAAATCTATTAAACCCAATAAAACCACATTAAACCATCAAAATAGCATATAAACCCAAAAAAAACAACAAAAACCATTGGTTTATTTTGTTTTTTAAGAAAACCAATGGTTTTTGTTTTTTAAAACCATTGCCTTTTCCAACTTATATGTTATATATATATATATATATATATATTATATATATATATTATATATATATATATATATATATATATATATATATATATATATATATATATATATATATATATTATATAATGGTATATATATATATATATATATATATATATATATATATATATATATATATATATATTATATATATATATATATATATATATATATATATATATATATATATATATATATATATATATATATATAATGGTATATATATATATATATATATATATATATATATATAAATATATATATATATATATATATATATATTATTATTATTATTATATATATATATATATATATATATATATATTATTAATATATATTATTATTATTACATTATATATTATATTACATTTATATTATTATTTCCATATTATTATATAAAAATGTTATTATTAATTTCACATATAAACCATATTAATGTTATTATTATTATTATTATTATTATTATTATTATTATTATTATATATATATATATACTATATTATTATTATATTATTATTATTATTATTATTATTATTATATTATTATTATTATTATTATATTATTATTATTATTATTATTATTATATATATTATTATTATATATATATATATTATTATTATTAATATTATTATTATTATTATATTATATTATTATATTATATACATATTATATATATACATATTATTATTATTCACGAGTGCACGTGTAGCGAAGCTACACGTGCGCGAGCCGATGGATCATACACACAGTACCACTTATATAATATTTTATTATATTACATAATATATATATATATATATATATATATATATATATATATATATATATATATATATATATATATATATATATATATATATATATATATATATATATATATATATATATATATATGTATATATATATAATGTCTAAATTGTTTAATTTCACCTTACAGATCGGATACCTTAATTAAAATGCCAATAACATTAAAAATGATCCAAATAAATTTTGTTACATTTGTGGTGATTTAACGTTGAAGTCCCAAATGAGGAATACTACTCCCTTAAAAAAAGCATATAAACTTTATTTGAAATTGCTTGTGATCAAGATAAATCTTGGGCACCTCATTTTTGCTGTGCGTCTTGTGTAACATTACTTTAGTGGTTGGCTTAACGGACAGTCCAGACATATGCCATTTGTAATTCCAATGGTATGAGGGAACCAAAGGATTACGCAATGGACTGTTATTTTTGCATTACAAAAATTGCTGGAATAACAATCAAGACCAAGAAGACCATTAAATATCCAAACCTTCCTTCGGCTATTAGGCCTGTTCTTCACAGCGAAGAGCTTCCTATCCCTGAACCACCTGAAAATGTGAATCTCCTGTCAGAAAACTCCGACGAAGAAGATTTACAATTACGTCCAGAAAATGGCGACTTTGAAGACCTTGATTATGATGGAATGTCAACAGAACCTCATAGAATTAATCAGCATGGACTCAATGATCTAGTTCGCGATCTATCATTGTCACAGAAACAAGCAGAACTATTGGCATCTAGATCAAAGGGTTGGAATTTCCTTGAGAAGGGAACTACAATTTCCTCTTATCGGCGACGCGAAGAAGAATTCCGACGCTTTATCTCGGTAGACGGCAATTTTGTGTATTGTACTGATGTTGATTCATTAATGAGAGAATTAGGAGACTGTCATGATCCTAAGGAATGGAGATTGTTTATAGATTCTTCTAAACTCAGTTTAAAAGCAGTGCTTCTTCATAATGGAAATGTGAAACCTTCAGACTCCTATTGCCTATGGAGCTTATACGAAAGAGACCTACGACAACATGAAAATTTTGTTATCGAAAATGAGATACGAAAGCATTCTTGGAATACATGCGGCGATTTAAAAGTTATAGCACTTCTGTTGTTTGGTCTCCAACAAGGATATACTAAATTTGTTGTTTCCTATGCGAGTGGGATAAAAATCTCTCTTAAAATCATTTTGCCAAGAAGCAATGGCCTAAAAGAAATCTAATACCTGGAAAAAAATGTAATTTTTCAACCACTTTTGAAACCTGAACTCGTATATCTTCCTCCTTTGCACATCAAACTCGGGTTAATGAAAAATTTTATAAAAGCAATGGATAAAAGTGGTTCAGGGTTCCTATGCGTAAATAAGAAATTCCCTAGGATCAGTGAGGCTAAAATTAAAGAGGGTGTATATTTGTAGGCCCACAAATAAGGGAGCCAATGAAGGACCATCACTTTGATGAAAGCTTGAATAATATTGAAAACCTGCATGGAGATCCTTTAAAAAGATCACAACTGTTTCTAGGCAACATTAAGGCCGACAACTATGAAGAACTAGTTTCCGGACCCTGAAATTATAAAGCAATGGGATGTAACATGTCCCTAAAAATACATTTCATTCATTCATCTTTTCCTAACTGCAATCTAGGCGCTATGAGGTGATGAGCATGGTGAGTGATTCCCAAAAAGATATTTGAATCATCGGAAACGTTATCAGGGAAATTGGAATCTAAATATGCTTGCAGACTATTGTTTGGGATTTAAAAGGAATGTTCCACAAGCAAACTACAGTAGAAAATCTTCAAAATCTACATTTTAAATTGCTGAAATATATAGGTGAGTAAATTAACTAAAGCTTATCATTTTATAACAATATTAAATTTAATTTCGTAAAAATAAAACCCTGCCTGTTACAACAAATGGTATGCAAATTCGGAATCAGCGCACAAAACTCCATAAGAAACACCCATTTTTACCATTTAATAGACAAAAAGTCAAATTTATTGTGGGGAAAGTAATCAGAAAAATTATTGCATTTCATACGGAGAATAGTTTTTAGCTTTATAGAGAATAATAGATTTAGTACGATTCCGGAATGAAAAATAAGTAACATGATTATCTGGCGTTAGTATAGGAAAGGTGATTCGCTAAGGCAGAGTTCATGCGACAAATAACACGAGATAAAAATGAATTCAACCCAGATTAAAAAAATTAAACATATGATTTCATGTTAGAAAGTTATCTCAGTTATATCTTCTGCCCACTCCAAAAGCACCCATCACACTGAGACGTTAATCACTGAATGGAAAATCATAGAAGTACGACCACAATCCTACCAGTTAGTACTTATCAGCGCCAAGTTAGAAAATAATTCCTCGTTGAAATAGAGGGTCGTTTTTGCGGAAGACTTGAAGAGATAGAAGAAGAGATAGAAATAAGAGAGTAATCAGGGGATTCCAAAGGAGAAAACAGTTTAACTATTTTTTTTTATAGCCATCAACACCGCTCACGAGCAAAGCCATATTCAAGGATGGATGACTGTAGATTAAAAGTATAACCATTTAACTCAAATTTCGCAGATGAGCACAGACACAGGCATTAAAGTGCGGAAGATAAATTCAGCAGGAAACACAAAAGATAGAAGAGAATTTCACATAATAGAGGTGACTGGAAAGAAAGAAGCACCACAGCATACAAGTATGGAGCTGGTAATGCCAACACAAAATTCGTGTGCAGACACTGAACCCCTTGTACTACGAGAGCGTCGTTAAGGTGGTGGAAAACGAGTGGTCGGTTCCTTTCGAGCACTTGCCGCTGTGGTACCTATAGAAAAAAGACAATGCTCCAACGTTGCGACGCTAAGATAGAGAGTAAAGTGAAATGGCAAGTACAGAACAGTTTATAAGCCTTTGACCTTTGATTCAACCCTATCGAAATGCCAAGTCAAACCAGAGCCCCATAAATATGAGAGCGGTACTCCATTCAAGGGAGGATGAGATGAAAGTAACTGAGAAGAGGATAAAAAGTCTCACAGTCTATAAGAACTCTCAGCTTCTTTGAAGAAACTCTAGCAACCTTTGCAATATGAGGTTGCAAAGACTTTTCTTAAGTTCATCTCCAAGACGCTGAAGGGTACTAGTAGATTTTTTAATGAAATGAAAATCCTGATACATAGCACTAATATATAACTGGAACGAGAAAATCTTTATTATTATTAATATTATTGAGCTTTTATCAGTTTTTACTAATTTTTATCCACGTAATCCCATCAGGTTTTACAATAACTGGTAAAACTACCATTGACAACCGTGATACAGATGAAACTGAAGTACGACGGACCATACGTTTGCTTTACGAATGGAGGTAGAAGATGTGGAAATATAGATTTAGAGAAATTATAGGAGAATCTAAGAAGGGATTATAGATTGAACGGGAAATTAAGGAGAATGATTTGATATGAGATTTGGAGTTAAACATGGTAACGTTTTATCATCAATATTGTTTATAGTATATTTATTCAGATAGTGTATTATAAAATAGATAAAGGAATACAAGTGATTTTGGCTGTGACATTATGAAAATGCTGATAATCAGGCTTGCTGAAGCTAGGATGGGCAGAAGTTAAAGGGGGGTAGTTATTTGCTTTCTCAGAAAAATTGAGGGATTAGAAAAGAGGGAGAAACAATAGATGATGAGGTTGACCCTTATACAATAGGAGTAACTGTTTGGAAGATAAAAATTTCCGCAACCTGAACGGAACTCCCAGCTTTTTTTCAGGCCACCTTAGCAACCAATGCGATATGAGGTTTCCATGATAGCTTGTTGTTTATATTTAGATCAAGAATTTATTTGTTGTCCAAAGATGGCACAACCGTCGAAGAATATAGGAAAGTTGGGAGGTGTTTTTAAGAGGGAGATTTAAAGAAGTTGAGTTTTTAAATAGTTGAACTTCACAAGGTTGAGGTGACCCTTCTTGGGAATCCTGTCCAGATCTGCAAAAGTAGAATCGGAAAGCTGAAGTCGAGAAGCAATTCTAGAAGCAAAGGATGGAGCAGATTTGAAATGGGCGAAAGAATGGAGAGTTTAGTCGTAGGCATAAGAATGATTAGATTTAGATGTGGAGCTGAGATGATCGTTAATGAAAAGTAAGAATGAAGTTGGAGATAGAACAGGACCTTGCGGAACACAACAGTTAAAAGGAAAGGAAGAAGATGTCGCTCAATCAGCAAGTTTCAATATGGAACGATATGAGAAACAAACAATACATAAGTGAGGAAAGGGAAGAAGGAAACCCAGAGGAAGGGAGCTTAGAAAGTAGCGAAGCATTACATATCCAGTCAAAAGATTTTGGTATGTCAAGCGCCATCATAAATGACTCTCCATAGTTCCTAAGGGCAGAACACCAGAAATCAATGAGATAGGAAAGAATGTCACCAGTTGATCTCAAACGTCGAAACCAATACTGGTGATCAGAAAGGAGGAAATGAAGTTCCAGATGATCCAGGAAATGAGAACTGGGATTTTGGAAAGAATACAAGTGAGAGCTATAGGACGATAATTAGAAGGATCAGAACGGCTACCCTTCTTCGTGATCGGTTGAACATTTGCGCGCTTCCAGCATTGAAGTAAAGTGTTAGTATTAAGGCATAGATAGTAAAGCAGAACGAGAACAGGCGTCAGCAAGGAAGCACACTTCCTCAAAACACGGGGAGGAATGCCGTCTGGGCCACTAGCCTTACTGACGTTAGTAGATCTTAGGATCTCCCGCAACCGATTATTTGTAATCACAGGAGAAGCCATAGGACACCTAAGAGGAAAAGGAGCAAGAGGAGGCTTGCAAGAATCGTCCAGGCTGGAATTAGATGGAAAAAGGAGGTCGAAGAAATTAGCTTTTTCAGAAGAAGTATTAGCCACAGTTCCGTCAATGCAAATAAGAGGAGGAATGGCAGATTTACAGAAGTTATTAGAGATGTTTTTGGCAAGGGGCTAGAAATTTTTATCAGTTTGAGATCCAATGAGGTCAGCGACTTCCTTTTGGTGAAAACACGCTTAACTTGATGAAAAATATCCTTGCAGCGATTCCGAGTTGAATGAAAATTAGAAGTGATAGGAAAAGGATAGTTTTTTTCCACTTAGAATAGGCATTGTCCCTATCCTGAATAGAACGAGAACAGGTGCCATCGAATCACGGATTTTGGGGAGAAAAAGATTTAGTAGAAGATAGAACGAACCTGCCCATTCCCTCGGAGATAACGGCCTCTACTTTTTCAGCAGTCACCAAAGCTTCCTACGAGTCAAAGCAAGATTCATGCCAAAGCTAGGTATCAAAGAAGCGAGGCAATGCCTCCCAATTAGCCCGTTGAAATGCCAGAAAGTACGTTTAGGACTTGGTGGATCTACTGGAGAGAAAGATTTATAATTAAGAGCTACAAGATTGTGGTCAGAGTTACCAATAGCAGGAAAAATTGTATATCTGTAGCTAGAAGGAGAAGGTCAAGAGTGTTCGAGAATTGGTTAGGACGATCTGGTATGTGTGTAGGTTCCTTAATCAACTGTTCCAGATCGTTGAGAATACTGATTGTTTTGGCATCTCTCCCACCTGTGTCAATATGAGAGATCCCCGACCATTCAATGTGGTATACGTTGAAGTTCCCTAAGTAGAGGACCTCGGCATTTGAATGAGATGAAGTAACAGTCTCATGAGAAATAGAAGGATATTTAAAAAGGGCCGGAAAATCTTACCTATTTGAATAGCAGTAGCAGGAAAATAAAATAATAGTAGTAGTAAGAAGAAAGATCATAAGCCATAAAATATTGAAGTTAGGAGACTCAAGGTTTAAGAGACGCCTCACTAGAGTGTTAATGTTTTTATAGGCACAGACTCTACCATTTAGTCGAAAATTATGAAAAAGTTGTAGTTTGAGATATTAAGTTTGTTAGAGAAAAAATCCCTGGATAGCTGGGTCTCAGACAGAAGTAAGAGGCTAGGATGAGAGTTAGAGAGGTGATATTCCACAGATAAGAAGTTAGCGTCTAGGTCCACACATTCCAGTCATTTCCACAAATATGTGAAAACCCACACACTCAAGCAAATTTTTATCAAACACAATATATATATATATATATATATATATATATATATATATATATATAAAGATAGTATATATATATATATATAGTTATATATATATATATATATATATATATATATATATATATATATATATATATATATATATATATATATATATATATATATAGGTAAGTAAGGCCTTAAATAAATGTAGTAGATCTTCAATAAAAATATATAATAATTAATTTTATTTAATATATTGTATATATTTTTCTCCCTTGCTTTTTAGTCCGTTACATTTTGTTCGACTTTTACTGAATGCTGCTAGCCAATTGACCACCCCGGTCAAGCTAAAAATCCTTTGTAATATATATATATATATATATATATATATATATATATAGCATATTTATATATATATATATATATATATATATATATATATATATATATATATATATATATATATATATATATATATATATATATATATATATATATATATATATATATAGATATAAAATGAATAAGGGGTATTTGTATAGAATAATGAATAGGGATGGTGCTTTGGTAACTGATGAGATGAATGTGGTTAGAGTGTGGTGGGAAACTTCGAAAATCTGTGCAACATTGGCAATGAAGAGGTGATAGTGAATGTGTGGGTTTGATGGTGCAAGGAATAGGTATTTTGGGCATGAGGTCATTAGTAAGGAGGAGGTAATGTGTAGTAGAGTGAGAAAGTTGAAGAATGGTAAATCTGCAGGTATAGATGAAATTACCGGTGAAATGATCAAGAACGGAGGCGATGGTGATTGATTGGATTTGGAAGTTGTGTAACAAAATATTTATGGAGAGCAGTTCCGAGGGATTGGAGGAGAACAGTAATAGTACCCTTATATAAGGGTAAATGAGATAAGGGTAACTGTAGGAATTATAGGGAAATTAGTTTATTAAGTGTAGTAGGGAAGATATATACTTATATTTTGGTCGAAAGAATGCATCGAGTGACTGAAGGACTGATTGTGAAGAACAAGGTGGCTTTAGAAGTGGTAGAGAATGTGTAGATCAAATCTTTACATTGAAAAAATGATTGAGAAAATGAGTTAGTAGAAGAATAAATTGAATTTAGGTTCTTTGTATTTGCAAACAGGCGTATGAAATGATTAATACCGAAGCTCTGTGGCAGGTGTTATTGATATATGGTGTTTATATGACGATAGTAAAGCGTGTGTAAGAATATATGGAGTTGAAAGTGATTGTTTTAATATTAATAGTGGAGTGAGGCAGGGATGTGCTATGTCTCTTGGTTATTCAATTTGTATATACATAATATGAATAACCAGAGGTGGGATGGCAGGGGATTGTGTTAGAATCGGGTTGTGGAGTCGTTTCAACAATTCTTCCGACTCCGACTAGTAGTAATAGTAGAGTGGGAGGATGCCCTACCTATTATAATATGCAGTTGATTTTTTGTTTGGCGAATCTTAGAGAGTTTGGAGGGGATTGGTAGAGATTTGGCAGGGTTTGTAAGAAGAGATGTTTGAAGGTAAGCGTAGATAAGAGTAAGGTTATGGTTAAGTGAGACAGTCCTTGGTGTGAAGTTATGTTAGATGGTGAGCAGCTGGAACAAGTGTCTGAGTTTAAATATTTAGGATATATGTTGGATGAAAAGGGAACGGATGATGCAGAGTGTAGTAGGAAAGTTGTGAATGGCAGGAAGGTGGCTGGTGCAATTAAATCGTTGGTGGATGAAAAGGACTAAGTCTTGAGTGCGCTAGGGTCTTACATGAAGGTATGTTTTTTAATAATAATGATAATGTTGAAAATTTAATATACACAAAACAATAAATTGCTTAAGATACCGTAGTTGATGTCGTAGTCAAAGCTAAAAGTAACGGAGTAACGGCACTTCGTTACTTTTCCTTTCAAAGAAACGGAATAACGATAACGGAATTACTTTTTCCGAGTAACGGAGTAACGGTAACGGAATTACTTTTTTGAGTAACGATGCCCACCTCTGTATATATATATATATATATATGAGATAGAGATATAAAGAGATATATATATATATATATATATATATATATATATATATATATATATATATATATATATATATATATATATATATATATATATATATATATATATATATATATATATATATATATATATATGTTATATATAGCGCAGCGCCCATTGAGCTTGAGTACATATAAAGTATAAAGAATGTATGTGCGCAAATCCAAAACCGTTTTCTCATGAACGGATTCCTGCTAAATTTATAAGAAATGTTGTTGACATTCTTCTGAGTTTATCAATTATGTAAATTTGCTTACATGTTATAGAAGTATAACTTACAATTTTTATTGTTTTTATTTCTTTTAACACATCAATGAGTTTAAAGAATAGTTTCTCCGGCCAGGCAGCATTTGGCTGAGGCCGAGTTAGAGAGAAACGGCAGTTTAGCCGATGATACCAGAACCGTGTGGACGTGCTCAGGGCATTGCCTTGCCTTGGCAAGCTCTTCATTTTATATAGATGGGTGAATACTAAATTTTCAAAACTATCATTACACTGTCCAACAGCCAAAATTACGTAAAGATGTGAAAGTCATATTCTGGGGTACTTTTGTGCATAGAATCCGAATTTGAAATTCGTTTTTCGCTATCACATACAGTTTTTTTGGGAAAATGCAGTTTTTTATCATTTAAAGATGTTAATAAATTGATGTAATTATTAAATTCCTTAAATTATAAAAAAACAACATTTTGCATAAAAACTGTATGTGATAGCGTAAAACTAATTTCAAATTCGGATTCTATGCCCAAAATAACCCAAAAATATGACATTTTCATAATATAATTATATAATTATAATTAAATAATTTCTCATTTTGTAAAAATATTTGAATTCAATTTAATTGTTTATAATGTTTTTTTCAGATTGGTAACTATTTATCTAAATGCTTTAATATGTCTAGAAGAGCTTGTAAAAATTCTCACCCAATTTTGTTATGTATGTGGAAATTTGACGATTAAGAAGAGATCGGCGAAATCTCACTTCCCACGTTAAAAAACTTTATCACCTGTATTTCAAGTGCAAAGTCGGAGATCAAGATAAGGGATGGGCACCTCACATATGTTGTAAAAACATGTTCAAGTTCGCTGTCAAGATGGCTTAAGGGAACACAGAAGCAGTTGCCATTCGGTGTTCCAATGGTTTCTAGGGAACCTCAAGATCACACAACGGACTGTTAATTAATTGCATGTAATCATTTATGCTTTTGATGCTCACTAATAATAACAGCAATATAAAAAATGTATGATGTAACACCTTTTAAAATGCATCTTTTATAAGCTGTAATATTAAAGTTATTACTTCGACTTCTTTTCTTCAGGTCACAGCAAGAAGAGTGGGAAATGTATTGTATACCCTAACTTGAGATCAGCTATGCGTCCAGTGCCCCATTCAAAAGAGATTCCGCCTCCTGAACAGCCTAAAGAGATGCATCTATCCTCTGATTCAGAGGACTATCCAGACAACCCTGACTATATGGAATCGGATGACCCATGAGAAGAGCAAGAAGAATCAAAACCAAGGTTTTTCGGTCAAGCCGATTTAAACGATCTAGTACGTGATCTGTCATTATCAAAGCAACAAATCGAATTACTTGCTTCTCGGCTTCAAGAAAGATATTTACTAAAAGAGGACGTGAGGATTACAAAATTTAGACTTCGTTCGGATTCTTTACAGCAACATTTTTCAAGGAGAATAGCTTTTGGTTTTCAACAACATTCAAAGGTTGTTTAACGATCTAGACATTGTTTACCATCCAGAAGAACGGAGACTGTGTATCGACGCATCAATATACAGCACTAAGGCTGTTCTATTACATAATGGCAATATCTTCCCATCAGTTCCCATTGCACATTCTGTAGTTTTAAAGGAAACCTACGAAAACTTAGCCTACATATGAAACAAAGTTCAATACAATGAGCACGAAGGGCTTATATGCGCTGACTTAAAAGTAGTTGCACTTATAAATGGCTGCAAACTGGCTATACAAAGTATATGTGCTTACTTTGCAAATGGGATAGTAGGGCAAAAGTAGAGCACTATATCCGCTCAGATTGGCCTCCACGTGATGTACTAAAGCCAGGTTCTCACAGCGTTATTTGGGAACCACTTGTCAAAAAGGAAAAAATTCTTCTGCCACCATTACATATTAAGTTAGGTCTTATAAAACAACTTGCTAAAGCTTTAAAACATGATCAGCCTGCTCGGTTTCTAAAAGGCAAGTTTCCTAAATTAAGTGATGCTAAGGGGAAAGAACGGATCTTTGTCGGACCGCAAATTCGTAAACTCATGGTTGACAACGATTTTGAGAAACCAATGAATGAAATACAGTTGAATGCCTGGAGGAGTTTTAAGGCAGTTTGTAATGGTCTGCTCGGAAAACACAAGGCCGAAAACTACAGAGCCGTTGTTGACGAATTAATTCAAGCATATAAAAGACTTGCTTGTAATATGTCCATAAAGGATCATTTCTTACACTCACATCTTGATTTTTTCCCTGAGAATGCTAGATGTTAACGACGAACACGGAGAGCGGTTCCATCAGGAGATATGTAACATGGAAAATAGATACAGGGGAAACTACACTCCTGCAATGCTTGCAGATTTCTGTTGGAATCTTCAACATCATGATCCAGATGCTACACATAAAAGGAAAACAAAATACAGTAGGAAATAAGCTTACATGCATACATATTTTGAAATCTATGTTATTTACTTCTAAATATTGAATATGCAATAAAACCCATATCTTTTTCCGTATTTCATATTATTGTAATATACATGTCTTTATAGTATAATTTTATTTTGCTTTGAAAGTTTAATTCCAATTCCCAAAAAATTGATGCGTCCTAGAAAAAATCTGATTACATATTTGGATTCAGCGGCTCAAAATGCATAAAGATTATATATGTTTTTGTTAGCGTAACGGAAATTTTTTTTTGGTTGGACTGTGTAATTAATGTCCCTATAAAAAGATCTCTTCTAAGTTTCTTATTAAAGAAACAGTATTGATCATAAGTGTTAAATAAGATATAAAATAATAGAATGGTGTATAAGAGCTTAGCAAAGAATCTAAAGCAGCTCGCTTTCCACTTTGCAAATCCTTCAAAAGTTTTAAAATAAATTTATTTGAGTTTTGTCAATGACAATATCCATGTTTATTATATAATATTAAATGATATCTATGTGATCAACAAAAACAAAAAAGGGCTAATTAATAAATAAATGAAACTAACAACCTTTTGATATACCTGATCTTTTATTATTAATTGTAGCGGGAAGTGATTGATTTGATTATTGACAATATAATTAATGACATCACCCATTCGTTACATATTTTGGTCAACACGCAGAGTGACATTCGAATCGATCATTAAAACCTTTTGATAAAAGGGCCGATAATAATAAATATTAAAAATAATTGATAAAAATTTATTATTGAAAAAGGTGAAAAGTCAAGTGAAGTTTTTTTTAATTAAAAATAAAGTCTTGAATGAGTGGTTTACATAAAGAAATTTATTTCTTAAAAAAAAGTCGTTATCCATTAAAAACAGTCCTTTCATAAACTGAAATCACCATCGAATTTCTACAAGGAAGCCTTGAGATGTTAGCTGGTAGTGGTTAGAGAAAAAGACTCCCCCCCCATGTAACCCTCCAAAAGCATCACAAAGAAAGCTTTTTAAAATTTGAAACTTAGGAACAAAAAAGTTCGCAATTTTCGACCCTATAGCAGGGAGGAAGAAAATGGGGGAAGATCGAGCAGCATACCCCCCCCCCTGAGAATACCCTCGCCGCCAACTAAGATATAAGGGTGAAAATCGCCAGTCTTTTAAAGCCCTCAACTGTTCGTAATGATGCCCGACAGTCATTGAGAGAGAGCCCTAGAAAATCTCTCCTCTAATGAAGAATAGACATAAGGTTCAAAATGGCCTGTCTTTTAGAATCTCAACCGCTCAATCTCAATATAACAAAGTTGTAGAGACTCATCATCCGAATGACTTTCCCTATGCAAAGAAACGTGGAATGTATGAGCGTAAGTTTGGTTGGAAGACATGATAGTCATGATGCATGAAATATAATCCTACACGTCGGAATTTACTCCAATAAGGTATTTTAAAAAGCTGGTTTAAGTTTGTAATTTTTCTCAATTAATATTATTATTTACATTGGAACTTTTACTGTATTACTAATATTGTAGATGAAATAATTGAGTAGATTTTATTTATACTTAATAATTATAAGAATCGCTTTTGAAGGGAACCAAAAATACTCTCCTGTTATGTTAAGAGTAACGAAAATTTATATTTTAAAATTTGCAAATAAGGAACAAAGATGCATTTCCGTATAACGGGAATCGCAAGACTTTGCCGTTATCGAGAAAAATAAATGTGCTCAATCTGATTGTGACTGTGTTCCCCCAAAAGTGAGGGGAGGGAGATGGAAATATTTATTTGTGAAATGGCATCGTCAGATTGTCCCATTAACGAGGAAATAAAATTCTTTTATTATTTTTTTTTTAAAGAAAGGAAACTGTAATAAATTTAAGGGTAATAAAATTTATATTTTAAACATATATTTGAGAGGTCTTTATGACCGGGCTTTTAAATTTCATGTGTGGAAATTTCTTTTATTAAAATTTGTGTATTTTATTTAATAATTTTAATAATTAGATTATGAGGTTTAATTACTGAGGGCTAGGAAATGTACATTGTTATGCTATATTCTATATTAATACATGAATTTTATTTTATATATCGAAGGAAAATCTATTCACTTAAATATTTTATAATATTATAAAATGCAGCAAGTAGTTCTAAAGTATCGTTCAAGCTAGATGAAAGCACTTTGAAATATCGGGGAAAAAACAAACAAAAAGAAAAAAAATACTTCGTTCAAAATACACTGAGAATTGTGAGGCTTAACATCCTCACCTCTCCAAACTGACATCAGACTCTGACGTCACTCGAGAAGGTGCAGGTCTGAAAGGATAGTGAAATTTGTACCAAAAAGGTTGGATGAACTTTCCCGTAAAAATAGGATAAATTTTACGGAACAGTTCTGCCAACTTTAAAATTTTGTAAAAATGTTTGAGTAAAAAAATTAATATTTTTAGAGAAATAAATATAAATTAGTGTAATTAAGGCTGGGTGTTCTTATATGGACTTGTAGGTCCACCATGTATGCACAGCGCTCTATTGAGCTTGGGTACATATAAAATGTATAAAGATTGTATGTAAGTGCAACCAAAACCGTTTTCTCATGAACGGATTCCTGGTTCACATCTATAAGAAACTTGTACACAATGCTTCTAAGAAAGTCATGTAGAAAAGTAAAATTGCTTACATGTTATAGAAGTATACTTAACTTTTATTCTTTTTTATTTATTTAAAATTAAACTAACCAATGAGAATAGTTTCTCCTGCCAGGCAGCATTTGGCTGAGGCCGAGTTACAGAGAAACGGCAGTTCGGCCGACGATACCAGGGCCGTGAGGATGTGCTCAGGGCGTTGTCTTGGCACGCTCTTCATTTTATATTTAATATATTTAATTTAGAGGTGCTAATAAATAATTAATGTCCCCATAAAAAGGTCTCTTGTAAGTTTCTTATTAAAGAAGCAGTATTGATCATAAGTGCTTTAATAAGATATAAAATAATAGAATGTGATTAAGAGCTTAGCAAAGAACATAAAGCAGCTCGCTTTCCACTTTGCAAATCATTCAAAACATAAAATAATTGGAATCGAATAATAACATAAAATTTATTTGAGTTTTGTCAATGACAATATCCATGTTTATTATATAATATTAAAATTATATCTCTGTGATCAAGAATAACAAGAAAGGGATATTAATAAAACAAATGAAACTAATATATTTTGGTCTCACCTGATTTTTTATTATCAATTGTAGCGGGAAGTGATTGATTTTATTATATGCCAATATAATCAATGACATTACCCACTCGTTGTATATATATATATATATATATATATATATATATATATATATATATATATATATATATATATATATATATATATATATATATATATATATATATATATATATATATATATATATATATACTAGTAACCTATGTTAATATTCTAAAAATAAAATTAGTTGATTTAGTTTAAAAAAAATTGAGATTAAAGGTTAAAACAGTTTGTACATATACTCATATAGTAAATATGTAAAACTTCAAAAAGTTAAAAAATGATGGACACTAAGAACTTAGAGCATTAAATATTTAAAACCTAAAAAGTTAAAAGAGATAAACATTAAAAACTTGTCTTAAATTCCAGTTGGTTGAAAGTATACCCAACGTTTGGTTCTTAAATAAAAAAAAAATTACTACATACAAGGGTATTTAAACTAATTAAAAATTGAAATGAGCAACTAAAAATTTTAAAAAATTCAGGTAAAAAAAAGGGGGGAGGGACACGTAAACCATAATTATAAATATCTAACACATCTTCACAGCATGAGTGCCAACTATCAACTATATGTTTGGATGTAAACAAAATTTAGCTGATGCATGTTAACAATTGTAAAAAAATGTTATTATCTAATTTAATCGATCGGTTATTTAATTTAATTAATTGAGTAATTTAATCAATATCAAAAATTAGTATATAGATATAAAAAATAAAACATAAGCGACAAACCATCATTTAAAAATATTGAAACAACTGAAAACTCGATGAAATTAAGGAAGCTAATTAGGTAAATAGTTTCCTTATTAAAAAGCTACTTATTATCAAAGCCCGTTAAATAATAACAGGTAATAAATATTGCACAAATTATATTTGCATAAGAAGGTTAAAATAACTAATTAATATATTAGTGCCTAACTCTTCAATTACATCAAGTAACTATTCAATATTACTAAAGTAAAAACTAAAAGAAGAAATTTCTATCTTTAAATCTTATTGCCGCAGGGTTGAAAATGGAAAGCTCTACGAAAGTTTCTTTTCAATACTCTTGGATTTCTTCCATAATAATTCCATCGACCTCATCCTTAGCCTTAGAAATTAAAGAATTATCATAGACTCTGTCACTAGTTTTCAGTATGTCAAGCCCTACAGTAAAATATTCTTTGAAATTCCGAAGAGCAGAAAACCAAAAATCAAAAAGATGAGAAAGAAGATTACCAGTTGAGTTCTCCTTATGGAAGCAATCCTGGCGATCAGAGAGATAAGATCAAAAGATTTATAATGATTATAGAAATCTTCCACTTCAGGATAGATTTGAAGGCTATAAAAAGTACTGAGGGTAAACCAATGGAAGGATAGGTAGAAGGTTGAGAGAAGTTCTCTTTTTCCTCACATGTTCAGTGAGCGCATGCATATAGCAAAAGGGAAAGTTTATATATATATATATATATATATATATATATATATATATATATTATTATTATTATTATTATTATTATTATTATTATTATATATATATATAAAGATATTATATATATATATATTATTATTATTATTATTATTATTATTATTATATATATATATATATATTATATATATATATATATATATATATATATATATATATATATATATATATATATATATATATATATATATATACTTATATATATATTATATATATATAAACATATATATATATATATATATATATATATATATATATATATATATATATATATATATTATTATATATATATATGTTATATATATATTATTATATATATACATATTATATATATTACATATATATTTATATATATATATATATATACAACCTGCTCCCTGTGACTGAAACAGAAACGATAGGATGTGGCTGAGGACTGGGGTGAAATTGTTTCAGCTGAAATGGAGAGAAATGGTAAGGGGAGAAAATAAGCTGAAAAACGGATGAGTGATTTGTGCCATAGAGCTATGATGGATTTTGTTTGTGCAAGTATTAGAATATTATTGGTTAAATTTAAGTTTAAGATGGATAAGTTATGTGTGGTTGTAGCGTATGCTCCACTGAGGGGGATGTGGAGGAGATTTTGATTTTCTGGAACGATCTGAATGATGTTTTGGACGGGGTGAGTGAGGTATTCAGGATAAATGTGTTGTGCGACTTAAATGGTTGAATAGGTGATCAAAAATGGGATGGTATAGCAGGTAGTAAGGTGATTGATTTCTATGAGAAGAGAGATATGTGTAAGTAATGCATTCTTAAAGCATAAGACAATCCATAAGTATACAAGGGATGGTGTAGGTAGAGATGGTGTCGAAGTGAAGAATATGACTGATTTTGTGTTGATGAAGAAGGAGATGCTGAAGTATGTTTTGGATGGTAAATGGAAAAATGGGGATTCGAAAATCAGATCATTATATTGTCTTATGTAAAATTAAGTTAGTGGGGGAAGTTGAATGTGAACAAGATAGAACTAAGCAAATCTGAAAGCGAATGAAAAAGTCTTTGCTGATAGTGCAAGTAAAGTTTGTAAGTAAAGTAGGAAGCAAGAAAGTCAATAGTGGATTATGGAATGGTGAAGTGATACAATCAGTTAAAAGTAAAAAAAAAAAAGATGTGTGGTTGAATATACTAAGAGAAAGTGATGAGGTTTCAAAAGAAAGGTGTATGGAAATATATAAAGAGGATAAAAGGAAGACTAAAATTGCACAGCAAGAAAGAAAAATAGGTAAATCAATAGCTTGAAAGGAGGATGAAAGAAGACTTACAAGGAAATAGGAAGCTCTTCCGGAAGGAAGTGCAAAAGGTTAAGAAAGGGAGAAATGGGAATCTTCATAGAATAATGAATAGAGATGCAACTTTCGTGACTGATGAAATATATATTGGGAGAGTGTGGAGGAAATACTTCGAAAATCTGTAGAATAATAACTAATGAAGATGTAATAGGGAATGTTTGGGGGTTTAATGGTGTAAAAAGAAAAATGTTGGCATTTTGGGGATGGGGTAATTAGTAGGGAAGAGGTAATAGGTAAAGTGGCAAAATTGAAGAATGGTAAATTGGCAGGTTTAGATATATTATTTACAGGTGAAATGATCAAAAATGGAGATGAGGTTGTGATTGACTGGGCATGGAAGTTGTATGACAAAGTGTTTGTAGAGGTTGTAGTTTAGGAGGGACTGGAAAAGAGCAGCAAAGAATAAGGATGATCAAGGGAATTACAGAAATTACATGATAATTAGTTCATTGAGTGTTGATGGAAAGATATATCCTGGTATATTGGTTAAAAGTTTGAGGGATTGATTGATGAAGAAATAAGTCCATTTAGAAGTGTTATAGTATGTTTTGATCAAATTTTACATTGAAGCAAATGAGTGAGAAAATGAGAGCAAACTTTATTTAAGTTCCTCTTCTATCTCTTCAAGTCTTCCGCAAGAAAAACCCCGGCCACCGCGAGCAAAGGTTTTATGTATTTCTGCTCCTTCAACTGGTCAGACTTGCAGTCATAGTTTTTTGATTTTGCTTTTAATAATTATTGGTTCAGCGGAAAGGGTCCATCGGAGTGTTGAGAGAGCATAACCCAGGTGATTCTCTCTCTCTCTGGTATGAAGGGTTCAAACCATTTTATATTCTTTCGACTTAAGCTCGCAAACTTTGGTATAACCCTTAGTTTTACTAGTTTTATGAATCCTATTTTCAGGAAACCCCAGAAATTCATGCTAATATTTTATTCCCAAATAGTATAAAAATACGCTGCCATATCAAAAAAAAATCATTTTTATCAATATAAAATTTAGTATTATTTCTGGTTTCTCTTGTTTCCTCTCCTTCTTGTATGTTGTTACAATATCAACTTTACAATTTCTTTTTATTCCTTCTGCTATTCGTGAATTCTTCTCTCAAATCTTTGCTTTTATTTCCACTCTTGACGATTCAAGTGCCATTCTTCTTTCTCCAACCCCTCCAACTTATTTATTCCTAACATCGTAATTTCTTTCGAAGATGCTAATTTCTCTCTCTCTCTCTCTCTCTCTCTCTCTCTCTCTCTCTCTCTCTCTCTCTCTCTCTCTCTCTCTCTTAGCTTAGCACTAAGAACGCGTACGATCCTGATGGTTTTATTCTTGTAGTTCACAAAACATGTGCTTCCTAGCTTACACCCTGCTTATTTCGTCTCTGTCTTCCCCTTTGACCTTCTCTTCCCGCAGAAAACGTTCACTCATTTAGCCCATGTCGAAAAGAGTGACACCTCTCGCTTACAACTCCTTAACATCCGTTCTTTCTAAAGTTTTCGAATCTATCGTTATTGTAAGATTTGGAAACATCTCAGCTCTTCTAATCTTATTTCTCTTCTTATTTTTCTCTTCTCTCTGACTCTTGATCCTCTGCTCTTCTCAATTTTGGTGAATCTTTTTCTCTGGCGCTAGACATATCGAAAGCTTTAGATATATTTTAACATAAAGCTTTAATTTTTAAACTTTCGGAATCTATCCTTCTCTCTGTGGCCTTCTCTCTGATTTCTTTTCCTGTTACTATCTTGCAGATTTTGAAAGCGGCCACCATTCATCCCTTAAAACTAGTAGCGTTTTTCTTCAGGGTTCTGTCCTGATCACAACACTTTTTCTAGTTTCATTAGTGACATTTTCTCTTTTATTTCATCTTCAATCCACTCTTAAGCTAATGACTCCGCCATTTATTACTCCTTTTATTTCATTAACTCATGCATGTAGGGTGGCCTTGGAATAAATAGCCTTCGATGTTCCCCTATTTCTAATTGGAGTAAAAATAGCACGGTTATTTTCAATGTCTCAAAAACTCAGGTTTCTCAATCTTTCTACTAGCCATA